>JAODLL010018626.1:0-26712 GCA_026546735.1 Forbesichthys agassizii | reverse complement strand
AACCCTATGTCTAACCCTAACCCTTATTTAAAATATTTACCTTGGATGAAAAGTAAAAAATACCTGGTTTTATTTTTAAAAAATTACATTGATTTAAACTAATTTAATGATTTGATAAAAACTAAAGTAATTAGATGTAACAAGTTGACTCAATTATTTTACTTTGGTCCAAAGTATCACTTTTATCAGTGTAGAAATGATCCGCGGACTAAGCCACTCAATACCACAGTGACACCGTCCCCCAAGCACCACCCACGGCAGCGACAAAAGTGCCACCAGATAAGCAGGCCGACCACGGGCGGGCGTGTAACCCACCCCACAACTCTGAGTTTGTTAACCCTGAAATGATGGAACCTCTTGAGGTTTCAAAAAGATAACTCAGGAAAAGTTACCATGGTAACTGAGTCTGTGAACCATAACCTGCTTGCCAGCAGGTTTTCTTTAACAAACCCTGAGTTTCTCTCCTCCCTTCCACTGTGCCTGAAGCTGCTGTCAGACCTTTCCTTCCGAATTAATTAATATTTATATCCGGTAACGATGTTGAGACCCAGTTAGATGTACAATAGCTGATTCCCATTTCATTACCATATACTCAAATGTCACATTTATCTTAACATCATCCAATCTTTTACATTTGTGTATAGGATATTCTACTACGGATTAAAGCTACTAAAAGTATGACATGGAGCTGCGACTTAAGCAGTAGCTCTGTGACTACATGAGTTTCTTGGAAATGGGTTCAAATCCAGCAGGTGGCACTTTTTCAATCTGTTCAACTATCTCATTCCCACACATTTCTTGTCTCTACCTGTAACTGTTCTGTCTAATAGAGATGAAAAAGTCTATAAAACAACTACTGAATGTTTAATAACTGTTGCCAGGGACAACACTGTAGTTTGATAGAACATCATTTTATCATAGGCTATTTTTAACATGAAGTAGGCTATACAATGTAACAATAGGCTTGTTATTTTTGGTCATGGTTGGGTAAAATCTTATTGTCTTACAGGCCTACTGTAGTTTGTGCTATACACTTATTTGATCTCACTGAGTATTCTCTCAGTATAAAATAATTAGACCTAAATTCTCTCTTTTCCCATAATCCAACACCAACAAAATAAGATACAAAAGCCTAATGGCTTACTTATTAACCCAATACATTTTTAAGGGCTACAGCATGTAGAGAACACATACTGAAATCTAACATTTAAACCATACCATTAAAAGATGCAGTGCCTTGTCAATAACATAATTATTGTACCATAAAACATATGAAATAAGGACAATATTAAGTGGAAATACAATAATTACACTCAAATCACACTACAGAAAGGGCACTCTGCAGAAGTCACTCTTTAGACTTGCTTTTGAGAGAGAGAGATGTGTTTGCTTGCTCTATTGTATACTTTTCCCAATAGTATTTCCGTAGGCTGAACACAGCATGAACATTTTCTGCTATTAAGAATGTTAAGTTTTATTTTTTTCTTGGCAGTCGCCATATTGCAGCGTAGTATCTGAGCTCCATTGATAATGGCTTTGTATAGTTGTCATGCACGTGCTTAACTCAGAGTAAACATACTCTGAGTTGACTAATCTAACTCATATCAGCTGTTCTGAAACTGAAAACTATGAGTTTTCCATCTCAGAGATGGCCAACTCAGAGTTCAGGGTTAGTTTCAGAGTTGGTTAAACCTGCTTGCTGAAACAGGGCCCTGTACGATTCCCTCCTCCCTGTGTGGTTGTTTGTAAACATTACATTTGATTGCTGGACAGCAGATTACAGAGTCCACGTAAATTAGTGTTCTCTTAATGAAAGAATGTTGGAAAATATTAAAGGAAATTTATCAGAAGACAAGATTCCCTAACATTACATGCTAGCTTGAGGGGTAATTAATTTCAACATTTTATTGCATCTTCCATTTCTAATTTGAAATTTACCACAGATACATGTGGGTGCAGGCACGCACACACACGCACACACACCACTGATACAATGAATATTTCATTATGAAAACACAGAAAATAACACAATACAAACAGTCACACACCCACACAAACACATAATTCCTTCTGCAAAATCAAATCAAATTCTGTATGCATATTGAATCACAACCAAGAAATGATTTTAATTAGAAATTTGCGTGTTTTAATAGGCAGAAAGAAATAGGCTGACTCAATATAAATATAATCCACTTTAATCCTTGTCATTGTATTCTGCCTTTTATACATCAGAGAAGCACTTTCAGACTGAAACCAAACAGTGTTGTGAAATACCTTCCAGTGTGACATTGTAATATTTTGTATAAAGTTGGAACATAATTTAGCGATTTTCAGCCGATGGCCTTTGATCCGCAGTGAAACAGAAGGGGGGCACTGCAAGTGTGTTACGCATGTACATGCAAGGGTCCTTGTCATTGTTATCTGTAGTCACCTGAACATGTGTTTTTTTCCTCCTTATATTTTTGCATTAGAATTTGTATACATGCTTGTATAAACACTATCTCTTTTGCTCCAGGATTCTGTTTCTTTGAGTTTACCGTGAAACCTAACCCAAGGAAGGTATTAATGTAATAAATCTAGCGGTGAGAAGAGCTCCTAGCCCACCTTTCTCCAAGATGCTATAGTCCCAGTGTTTGACATCTCACCCAAGATGTGTTTATCTAAAGTACAGTGTGTGATAGAAAAGTATTATATGATTATTTTGTTACAGAGTGAATAAATACGTCTTGTTCTTCTTTTCTTCCCTTATTTTACTTACAGCAGTCTCTCTCTCTCTTTCCCTACTTTTCACTTTGACAATAAGCGTCAACAGCCCAGAGAACCAAGGTTCTTAGTGAGAACACATTAAGCAACAGTTAATGCATATTAAAGCAGCAATGACGGATATGAGGCCTATGCCTTTCATAATGAACTTATAAATCAGCCTTGGCCTCACCACTATTGTATTTCCTCTTATGCGTTCTGTTTTTCTACCGCTGTCTGCCATGTCATATTCTGCAGTCATTTAGTTCCCTACATCTGTCTGGACGTACCATTGTGAAAACGTATTGTTAGGCTCCTTTTCAAGTTTCATTCCAAATTGGTTTTGAGGTGATCATTTCACCGTAACTAAAAATATATTACTTCTTATCATTCTTTAATCATTTTAAAAGAAGAGGGAAAAAGCAATGCTAAAAAAAGTATTATTTAGGCGTATATTGACTGGCTGGCAAGTGTGTTTTTTTTCTGTCTCTCTCTTGCCAGGAGCGTGCGTTTGAAAGGTTATTATGGCGGCTTTCTGATCGATGCAGAAAATGCTGTGGGCAATGAAATGATCCACACTGCAAATATATCTATTTCCAACACGTCCTAATTGAGAACTGAGATTGAAAATATATGTTTTTTTTACAGAAAATGTCTTCTGAGACTTGCAATTGTTAATACAAATTTACGTATTTGTGTTTGTTTCTCAAACACAAAACAAGTGACACTTGTTCCATTGTTTTTGTTTTAGCTAGTTTTAAAACTGACAGCCTTGACCTGAGGTCCTGCTTTATCTCCATTGCTCAGCACAGATTGCAGGGGATTAAGAAGGGTTATTTACACATACATCTACTGCATACTTAAAGTTATGCAGCCATCTCAGATAAATAAGAACTTGAAATAACATAAATCTTGAGATGAACGCATCTTGTGTGTGTGTCTGTGTGTATGTGTGTGTGTGTGTATTTGTGTGAGTCCGCGCTCATGTGGGTTTTACTGTTAATGCTACACCGACCTGGCTGATAAAATAGCAGATATATATTACAGCATAAACATGTAACTACCCCTCCTGTTTAAAATCTAAAATCTTCTCGCTTGAGACATTTTAAAACTTAATCAGCATTAAATTGATGTGTAAATACATAACAATTATGTTGATTTTGTAGCTGAGTAACCTCGGAATTCCACCAAGCACGTGTGCGCAGCGTCCGGCTCCGACGCGGGTTCGTTCCGTCCTCTCAAAGCATAAACTTCCACCGGGAGAATTTCAAAGCGTAGCGCTGCGAGATCAACAAAAACTACTTTGCCTGTCTGACATTGACTTTACATTCACTCAAACGGACTTGTAATGTCATAAAGCTCTGTGTTTTTTAATTTATAAAATAAACTGATCGTCCCAGATGTCAAATCCTTCCACCTCTGGCCTCTTGCCACCAATGTAGTCATGTGAAATAATGATAGAGAGTCTGCACACTTTGTTTTGCACACGATTTCAATTGTATTTTGTATTTGCGCAGCACGTGTTGGCCACGGCGACTATTTTTAGCGAAGCAGAGCCACTTCTGGGACGCTTCTGGAACGCTTCTGGGACGCTTCCGGAACGCATCCAACACGGCCTGCGTTGCATGTTGTGGAAGTGAAAGCATTCACTATAGTGATCAGCTACAAACGTCAGAGCTGGAACATGTCGTTCACGTTCCACACACGCGCCCAATGGAATTCCGGGGGAAGTCTGAGCCAGGACGCTTTTGTTAACACAAGCAGGGGAAGGTGTTTCTCTGCATGTAAACAAATAAAGGTTAACAGAGGCTGAAATTCCCAGACCTTGCAATATTGGTCTATTTTTACTTCCATCCATCCATCCATCTTCATCCGCTTATCCGGAGTCGGGTCGCAGGGGCAGCAGCTCCAGCAGGGGACCCCAAAGTGGATCCTTAAAATATTTCACTGGGAAACCATAACACTATAGGCCTACTGGTACAGTAAATTCCCTCTGCCTTTCAGAGCTGATGTCACTTTCACATTCAAACAAGTAAAGTTGCAGAAAAAGCACGAATCCTTCAGGAGGAGAGAATTTAAAGAGGGATTCTTCTTTGGGCCTCATAAATGCTTGGGCCAGCCCACGGGAAAGGGCCAAGTGTTCTTTAGAAGTCAAAAAGATCCAGCATAAATGAGATGCATACTAAGTTGCAGTAGAGAAACAAATATGTGAAATAAAAATGAATCGTTAATTGAAAAATGAATTGATGATTTGCTACCTACTTAAGAAGTGTCACGCCAACGTCCCGTGGTGGGGCGGTGCCAGCTGCTCCCACGCACTCATGCCTCCTGGAGAACTAATCTCAGATTTGAGAGAGGTGGCAGCCAGGCCTTACCCGCACCTGATTCCCTGATTGAGTGGTTGGTCTCTTCCTTTATAGGTGCCTGTTTTGGTTTAAACCCTTGTGGGTTATTCTGTCTGTCTTTAAGCATTTGTATTTTGGCATTTGAGATGTTGTATTAAATATTTGATGGAAGCAATGCTGTCTTCGTCTTGGGCCGCCGTTACAAGAAGAACAAATAAATGAAACAAAGTTCTCTGTACCATATGGAATTGCAAGACTTCATATTATTTTGCAACAAATCATGAATTGCATTAAATCGCGTGTAATAAGGGCAAATCGCATGGCGTTATTGCTTTATGCATCTTCAATTTATCGGATCATTGACAATGTATTGAGATGTGTATCGCATTGCCTCAGTGATGGATATCACATCCTCAGTGCCTAGGGAGCTCAATTTACGTCAATGTCAAACAGGGCATTATGCTGCTCTTTAAATCTGTTTGCCAACAACATTTAAAATAACAATAAGTCATCCTTGAATAAGTAATGGGAAGCTTTGCCTTTTAAACAAATTACTGCCAGACCCAATTTGATGTTACACTTTCACTTATAATTTATGTGTGTACCCCTGAGTTATTTTACAAGTGTGTTTTTCATTGTTTATGCATTATTGTGTTCAGTCCACATGAGCCTGCTCACTAGGTTGTGGGTTTCGTAGTAGAAGTACTGTCATGTTGGCAAGCAGAGAGAAAGAGAGAGAGATCTTGAGGAGTGCTTTAACATGCCCGATTGCACACAGACAACTGGCTATTAGTCTGCATTGACCGCATGCAGACGGAACAAATCACGCAAAACACCAAAGACCACCATCTCCCTCTCTCTTTTTTCATCCCCCTATTCCCTGTTCTAGCCTTTCAGCTCCTGCATTTTGGCCTGTCCGTGTTTAACCAATAATTCCCTCCGTCTCATTCAATATTGGAATGTTGTTGTCATCCATCTTACAACTCCTGCATGCATCACACACCTCTCACCACCATTCATTCTCATTGTATTTTAATAGTGGAGATTCAAGACTCAGATAAAAGAGGAACAAGGGCAGGACTAGGGTCTGCCCCTCTCTGCACCATCACGGTAATGACCTGCATTAACACACTCATATATAACGCCAGCGCTTGCGTCATTAGGCATGCTTAAGCTACTCTTTCCATGCTAATGTGGTCTTTGATGAATGTTCCACATGGCCTTGTAGCCCACCTCTACTGGAACAGATAACCTGCGCAGGTCGGACATTAATCTACAAAAAAGCCATAGGTAATGAGTTATGAAGCTTTCACTACAAGTTTCACTTTAGTTGGTCTCTTTTCCACCATTTTTCCACCATACAGTACACAAGACATAATGGATGTGGATTGACAGCATCCGCATGGTAATTAGTGTTGCAGCGCCTTCCTTTGTGAAGGTTAGGTCCGAAATGGGATCCGGGTTGTGAAATGCTTACACCTTTATCTCTCTTGACCCCCACTGTTTTCTCTCTGCCAAACTGTGGCCAATGAGAAGCTCCCAAGCCATTGGCGTTCACGTCCTATTAGCATTGATTTTTAGATTCTGTCATTGATACTGACAGGCTTATTCTGCATGTTCATCGGCCGAGGCTAAATTGGAATGTTTGAGGGAGGAAAGCAATTGTTTGAATGCTACATGAAAGGGCTGTGAGATTAATCTTTTATCTAATTATTCACTTGAACAATTAGGAAATATTTGTCAAAAACTTCAGAAAATCCTCAAAAGCAGAATTCCTCAGATGTGGTGACTTTATCAGCGTGTGAGTTATATTTAAGAAACCTTATCTCCATTAACGATGTGTCTCACAGTTCTGTTGAAAAGGTAATTTGTCAGCCAGCGAAGCAGGATCCCTGAGAGCTTATGTTCAATAAGGCCGGGAACTCGTCCTGCGCATGAGAATATTGCTGCAGTGTCAGTTACCCCTCTCCCAGTTGTTAATTAATAGCCATTGTTTACACACATGTGCTTTTTAATAGTCCCCATGGAAATGAAATAGTCTGATCATGTCCAGTAGCCAGCCCACTACACCTCGACAATGGATTCAACTTTATAATTGCATGAAATTACATGATGTTGATTTGCTGTAAAAGGTACTTATTAATGTTACGATGATGCCATCAGTCAAAGAAAGCTGTCACGTATATAGTGAAAAATATAGGTATTAAAAAAATATAGGTAAATATAGGTATTATACAGTATTGCTATTTGCTTTGATGCTTGTCAACAACGTTAAATCACTCTCATTCCTCCATGATCGGCTGGAAAAGGTGGCAACATTTTCACCAACAATATCCCCCACAATCCCCCAGTACTATATTATTGATCAGCCACCGCGCCATTCCCACTTCAACGAGTTCGTGAATCAATAGCCATGTGGATAAAGATAGACCTTGCTATCACGTTGCTCTACTAGGCCCAATCTGGAATGATGGAAGAAAATAGCAGTAGGGTTTTTCCTGTCTTGCAGACAAAGGGGAAAGGAAACTCCATCCTTCTCTGTGTCACATAAAGATGACAGATTTAGAAGTGTCTCTAGGGCTTGGCATCTAGGATTCAACGTTGGATTACAGTGAACACACATGTAGAATAAGGGTAAGGGAAAGAGCTGATTTAATTATTCATGTACCTTAGTCTGTAGTGTGTGTGTGTGTGTGTGTGTGTGTGTGTGTGTGTGTGTGTGTGTGTGTGTGTGTGTGTGTGCGCGCGCGCGCGCGCGCGCCTGTAGGATAATAATATACTCTGTATGATCTACTGCATGCTTTAATTTAATATTTGAGAAGCTAAAAATTAGATTGTGTGTGTGTCCCCATGTGTCTGATTTACTATCTAGAAGAGGCCAAATAAAACTTTGTAGATATTGTGATGAGGACAGCATTTTATACGTTTGTGTGTAGTGATTATCTGCGTTTTCTATCACTCAATACAGAGAAGAACTACAGCTTTGATCCTTTATTGTGTCTTGAAACAAACTAGCAGGGCAGAACAAAATTATATCTTCTATAATGTCTCCACATCACGAGAGAAAAACACGCGGGCCTGAGCAGAATATGAACCTGTGTGGGGAAACACTGTTTGATTAGACCAATGCCGTAGCCACTGAGGCTGCTTTCTGTTTGCAGTAGAACATTTACTGTATTTGTCTGTGCTTGTCTACCATACAGTATACATTACAGTAGACAAATAACACAGTATTTCACATTTCACAACATCATGTCTTGACAGAAACATATATTGCATATTGCAATATGATTGCACAACAGCTGTAATGTCAAATATTCCTTATAGTTATGCCAATCATTATGTTTTAACATTTTTTTTAAGTTAAGACTATTAAGTTAGTTAAAACATCATCCAGTAACACTGTTTTCAATGACAGACTGTAATCTATTAAAAATATTGCATTTCGGAGAAATTAAGCATTATTATGTTAATTGCAATTATCTGCCATTCTTTGGAATGATTAATTGTTATTATTAATTATTAAAACAATATTATTTGCTAATAATTCAATACAGATTGACTGTTTATCTGTTGACAAATGTACTAATTATTAATCGCTTTTGATTAAAGCATATGCTAAATTATGTCAATGAAATGTAAATGTTGAATATCACCTGCACACATCTCAATATCTGCTCACTTCAAATACAAGTGCTGTGCAGAGGACGCCACCGCTAAAAGAACCCCACAGCACCACACAATTTTTCAATGAAAATCTGTGGCCACAAATGGAACTGCAGCAAACCTGAACTTCTACTGTAGCGTGACAGACAAAACCAAGTTTTACATTATAGGGAGGTGTAGGCTATAGAAAAAGCTAAATTGTTTTCAAGAAAAATAAAGATAGAAATAAATGAAAAATATTTAGATATATTGATCCAGGATTACCTACCTCTATCACTATCTTTGCACCCAATAGATCAAAATCTGTTTCAGTAGCCTAGACACATACGCTGTTATAAGCTATGCCTTGCAATGTATTATGCTACTATGCTAGCGTAGGCTAACTACCCAAAAGTAAATTGCCTGTCTATCATTGGATTTATTTGCATACATTGATGATTACATGATTATCTGATGAACGTGATTTGTTTCAAAATACTTTCGGTCATCCTTATTTATATCCTAATAAAAACAATCCACACGAGAAACTAACCTGATGGAGAGGTTATATTTCCACACTGGCCTGGGAACGCCTCGGGATCCCCCAGTCAGAGCTTTCTAATGTGGCTCGGGAAAGCATGGGAAAGCTCGGGCCCAAGCATTTATAAGGCCCAAAGAAGAATCCCTCTTTAAATTCTCTCCTCCTGAAGGATACGTGCTTTTTCTGCAACTTTACTTGTTTGAATGTGAAAGTGACATCAGCTCTGAAAGGCAGAGGGAATTTACTGTACCAGTAGGCCTATAGTGTTATGGTTTCCCAGTGAAATATTTGAGGATTCACTTTGGGGTCCCCTGCTGGAGCTGCTGCCCCCGCAACCCGACCCCGGATAAGCGGATGAAGATGGATGAATGGATGGATGCACAATAATGTACAGTATGATACATCACATATACCAGGCTAAAAGCAATGTTGACAATTCAACATGTTGTGGCACAGTGTAGTCCCCAAAACACAAACCACACTTGATTTCTTAATGCAAAACTGATTTGCTTTGATGATTTGCAGCTTGAAAACTGGCGAGGCAGGTTTAGGGAAGTATCAGGAAGGGCAGGGGAGCGAGCTGTGGGTGAGCGAGATTTAATGCAAGTGCTCTGGGGCATAACTTCTTCAGGTGAGGGAAAGGTTGCTCACATTGTCATAATATGGTAAATGCACTGCATTTATATAGTGCTTTTCCAACCTTCCGGCCACTCAAAGTGCTGTACTGTATTGCCTCACATTCACCCATTCACACACATTCATACACTGATGGTGATTGCTGCCACGAAAGGTGCGATCAACCACCGGAAGCAGTTAAGGTTAGATGTCTTGCTCAAGGACACCTCGACACTTGGTGAGGTGGGATCGCCCATATAATATGCCTTCTCCTCATTAGCCAAAAACAATAGGGTCGACAGAGAGCATGTAATCAAGCCATCTTAAATGCCACCAACATATTCTTATCTACTTCAAAGTTCAGACAGTTTTGTCACCGAGGAGGTTTGCAGTGACAGCTGTATGTGGTCAACACAGCTCTGGCATGGCACACCAAGATAACCTTGGGTTATATAGAGACGGCCCCTGGTCTCCCGAGAACTTCGCTTTGAGAGGGAATTGCTGAGTGATTCATAAATGCAGCGGCGCAATCCGAAGTCGGTGCCGTATTCATGGCTCCGATTGAAACGAAAGAGGTCAGGCAGCTTTGAGAAAACCTCATCATTAGTCCTCTCACGGGCCACGATTTAATCATCTGCCCGTCCACAGCTCTCATTTCCCCCCTTCTCAGCAGATTATTCTGCTCCTGGAGGATCAGAGCCACATCGCCGTTCAGCCTCTCTGCCCAACAACATAAGAAATTCTCGGCAGCCTCTATTTGTGTATTCATTTGCTCTAATGGGGAGGTAGTGGAACTCGGTATGTTGTGGTAATGACAATATGTGGCTATGTGGGTATGTGTGTGCATGTGCATGAGTGTGTTAGATGGAAGAAAGGAGGCCGCGGTGAACACAAAAAGTAGATTCATGTAAAATGAATGCGGAGATGAAACATTGACCCAGATTTAAAAGAATCTCGTGCTTCCTAGAAGATTTCTAAAAAATATAAAACAGGAATCCGTGTGTTAATGATTAAGAGGCAAATAAAAATGAGGACGAGGGGAGAAAAAAGAGGAATTGAGGGGGCATTGCACCTCCTCAGAGAGCATTATAATGTAGCTTATGTCTCAACGTTGATCACATTCACTCTGGTGGGAGCTCATTAGCTAGAGGCAGGAAGTGCTATAAGCTATCTCTGGCTTTGTAGGGAAACACAGGACTTATGGACTAATATCTACAAAGCAGGGCTGCTATATAATACCTTTATAGTCTGATTGTGGGCACATGCAGGGAAACTAATGGGCAGGCATGAATCATTTTCTTCTCTCCTCGAAGTAGTGCTCTAAGTCCAGTGGGCCTCAATGTGAACAACAGTAGAGGTGAGGGAAGATGCTTTCTGTGAGTCTGTGAAAGGTTTTGATGAATGCTAAGTTTGTTACAGCTAGAGCAAACTTTGTAGCCTGTACATTTATATGTACAGTAAGTGAACTTTCCAAACAAAACAACGTTCGACTCCACCCCTCCCAATCCTCTGCTGGCTTCATTGGAATACAGCATACTGTTTTGCTAATAGCCATGGGGGTCTGGAGTGCATGGTGAGTTGTATGTGGCTGGAATACTGAGCTCTGTGGTGGCTGAGCTGGAGGGGCTGATTTACTAGCCAGTATAAAACCTAGAAATCCGTATACCACATAGGGATTAAGGATGGAAGATATCTCTACCGCTATTATATCTGTACACAAAAGGGTCACATCTAGGCTAGATTGGGTTGAAAATCAATGTCGGCCTTGGTTTGTGTATGTTATTCTGCCATTATCTTGCCAATCATTGGCATTTAGTGACCCAAGGGACAATAGGGAGTGTGAGTTATGAGCCTAATACTGAAACCGAACAGTTTAGTTTCGTTGCCTGAATAATTAAAGATCTGTAGCATTGACATCTGTAATTATGAAAATTGAAGTAAGCATATCTGACTTAGCTAAGTTGGATCCATACCAGTTTGCATACAGGGTGAACAGGTCTGTAGAGGATGCTGTGTCCCTTGGTCTTCACTCAGTCATGCAGCACCTAGAGAGTCCCGACCTCTACGCACGGGTCCTATTGGTTGACTTCCGTTCAGCTTTTAATATGTTTGATAAGTTAAGGCAACTTGGCATTAACCAATCTCTGTGCCACTGGATTTTTAACTTCTTGCACAAAAGGACGCAAGTGGCCAAAATGAATAACTGGCTTTCTAAGAAGTGGCAAATAAACACCGCCCCCCCCACCCCCCTGGGTACAACAATCTCCTCATCACTGAAATGGATGACAATGTGCTTTGTATCATCAAAAAAGCCCACCAGAGACTATATTTCTTACGTCAACCTAAAAAGTTTGGTGCCTCTGGAGAGGGATTGCTGCTATTCTACAGAGCTGTGACCTTTGCCATACATGTGTGGTACTGCAAAACCACAGCTTAACAGAAGAATTAGCTGGACAGAAAAGTTGACATTGCCTCAAAAATGATTAATCGTGAACTCACCTCCGTATCAGACATCTATGTGACTCGCATTCAGGGCAAGGGCTGGAAGATATATCAAGACCCTACACACCCTACTAATCCATTACTGGTGCCTCTCTCCTCAGGTAAAAGATTAAGAGCCATGAAATCCAAAACAAATCCTCAGTCCTGCCCCAATCATGCAATATTTGGCAAAGTGTCCTATAGCACTTCCAAACTACTTACAGTAACCTACTCTATTTTGGGGAATGAGTCAGTAGCGGCCTGAGCTTCAGCTGCGCTGCCACTTTTTATGATGTTGTTTATAGAAAACTTTTTTAGTCATTATCTTTCTAACTTATTAACTTTGTAGATATCTATAATGATGTGTATATATGTGTTTGCGCAAAGTGTGTGTGTGAACAACCTTAAGGAAAGATAGAGAAGAGTACTTATGATAAGTGTTTACTGTATATGTGTTATTGTTTGTAATGAGCACACTGCAGCAAATTCCTAGCAACTAAGTTGCATGGCATTAAAGTATTAAATCTTGAATTATAGGTCAGAAATAATATGGACATGCAGGACTAGTCTATGTGCTTCTCAGTGCATGGCACATAAAAAGAAGTATCTGATTCCCAGGTGTGCATGCTTCCGTAACCTTCCGTAACGTGGTTGTCGTGGACCGCTTCATTAGCAGTCCAGCCAATAAGAATCTGCCTATTGAAAATGCATGTGGCAGTGCCCTTCATCAGCATAGCAAGATGGTTGAGCTCTAAACGTACTCCTGGCTGTGAGCACGGACTATGTACAGATTGGTAATGAATGAAGCACTTCATCACCTCACTGGTGGCCTGCCACCGTTACATCTAGATGCTGAGGTGCAGCTGATCTATGATTAATGTTGCTGTGACCTTCAATCACGTCAATGCAACAGGGCTAATACCGGGCTAGCAATGACTGTGCATGTCAGGTGCATCTGTTTTTATCTCTGTACTTACCTCTCCATCTTTCTTCTCGTATTTTATTTTCACGCTCTTTCATTATCTTATCTTTCTCTCCCTCCCTGCCCATTCCCCAACAGGGATGTGTCCATGTTGATTAATGTGTGCCTCTGCCATAGTGCCAGGGGGTCTCTGTACTACAGAGGCTGAATAGAGGTTGTCTAGACTAGACCTTCACAGATACTGTTACACCCGAGGCTTCCAGATCGCCTGTTATACCTTAACGCTGCACAAGAAGGAGAGAGCTAATGTTGGCAGAAGGTCCCCAACCCACCAACCATTTTACGGCGGTGTTAAATAGCTCACAAGCACAGACACACAGATATAGATACACACATTGAGCGGTGACTTTGCGGTCCTCTGAGACCGCAGTGTGTATGTCGTGGAGGCAAAGGGTCATGTGAGTTCAGGTACTCAGCTCTGGGCTTGATGCGGATTATGGCGGTGGATGGGCAGTGAACATTTATTGAGCAGGAACACACTTAATTTCTATCAGTTCCTGAGCACAAATGGGGTTTATAGCTCGAGTAAAACTGCCTACTAGTGGACAGAGTGGTGTCATCGGTCTTTGACCTCTGTGCATCCCATGGTTTCTCAGTCAATTGCACCCCTGCTTGTGGTGTATGCAATGTTGTAAGTTGTATTGCATTTGGATTTCAGAATTGGTGTGAGTTATTTATCTTAAACCCAACGTGTCTGCCTTTTGACGCAGTGCGGCTGGGTATAGGCCACAGACATCAAAAATAATGAGGGATGTGTTTTACTGCTTGATGCCCAGACGGGCAGTGAAGACATAGGGTTGTTTGTGATGGCCAACAAAACATTGCCCTAATTAACACAGTTTTATGTATATTTTACAGGCTAACTACTGACATTAAGTTTTATGAAGCATTTGTTATACCGCAGTACAAAATGCTAGCAGAGCCATTGAAATAGGCAGACCAGCAGCAATATGCTGTAAATACAGAACCTGAGATCTGACCACACTTTATGGTCCGCCCGCTATTCCAGCAGACCTGAATGTCCAGGACAACTTCTGTTATTAACATTGCTATGCTATGTCAGTGCAGCCTTTGGATTATGTACAGGAGCACATAATGCTGGCATTATGTGAAAATATGATCTCTACCTGCTGAAATGGCTAATAGCTGCCAAAGATGCCAACCTGTATTAGATGCAGTATAACTTGCTTCAACTGTTGATTGGTTGGTGAAATACCCCAAAATACATCATAATGATAGCAGAGTTATAAAGCAACAGTCAGTATATATCTTGACAGTAAAGTCTCCTGTAAAAGCTGCTGGGATATTTACTTGAGATCAGTTCTCACTTAGAGAAAAAAAGCAACTTCAGTGAGGAAAATAAATGTAATATGACACCTACAAAAATAGGTGTGACCACCCTTGGGTGCAAAGCTGTGAAGAAATCTGGTTGTTGAAGGATGTGTCACAGGGAGAGAAAGAAAAAAGTGATTTCTTGTGTCTAAAGATTATTTCCTCCATAATTCATATAATTTAATCACATATACAATTTATCTTATGTCTTACCTCCCATAAGAAATAAGATAAATTAAAGAAGTTATGAAATAGGTAACCTTGGTAGCAGATAATACTTATGCACCTGCTGAATAAAAGTATGCCACAGGAGCCCATGGTAATTCATGCTGTGTGTAATACTGTTCTTGACACGACTTTGTTTTATGACAGGACCAAACTTGTATTATGTACCAGTTCTCCACCACAGAGCTTACACCCGGTAATTGGAAAACACACTTGCACACCTAGCCAATAAAAGCGTATGGTGTCCACATCAATTCAAGTGGCATGGGACAAAGGTTGACACAGACCTAAATAACCTGCGAGGGCATACTTTTGAATAGTTTGTTCATGTAAGTTTGATTGTACTTGGAAGTACTGTAAATAGTATAACAGTAACTATTTCTATTATGTGGAATGAATTACAGTATTGAATGTACTGTATAAAACCCGCACATCGGTCTTGGAGCGAAGTTTACGCTGTGCTACTCCTTTTTAAGTCATTCACATCAATCTGATAAAAACAGCTTTTTGCAAACAAATTGCCGCTCCAAATTCACTCCATTAATTTTTGTATAGTCATAATTCAAACAAACCCGTACAATTTTGTGATGATGTAGATAATGTAGGCCTACCATGTATGTTGAGTAAGCTGTTTGATTGTTTTATTAGAATGTAACAATATATCTTATTAACGGCATGAATCAGTGAGAATAGGCCTACAGTATCATTTCAAATAGACTTCAGATCTAGCATGCCTTTTAACCAACATATACTGTAGCCTATAATCTACAATCCAACAGATCAACTCCATAATGTAGCCTAATATCATCTGTTTTGTCATGCATTAGTTTAATAACAACACAGAGACTCAAGCACAATGTTATTCTTTGCTGCGTCATTGCAGCTACTTCATTTCCGGTTCTGTCCGGCCTTCCCTAGGTAGACATCGCCAACCACAGATAAGGGGTATAAATACAAGTATTAAAACTACCATCCATCACGCTATGATCACACTGTAAGCAAACAGCTACGATGTGACCGGCTAGTCGCCTAGATCAGAGCCTTCTCGCCTGCTTAAATTACGCTCCTCGCTCTAGTAAAATTGGGATCGCTCCGCTCACATATTCTCGTGTTCTGGTGTGATGTATATGAAATGTCTGAAACAAAGTTCTGCAATTTCATCAAATGTATTGATTGCTATGACTGTTCACTAAATGACATGGTAAAAACATTGAATGATGGCATGTCATATGCATTAAATACTGCCACTCCACTAAAGACCAAAAAAAGTCAATAACAACTCGTCAGAAATTGCAGCTTGGTCAATGGCCTTCCTTGTCAATTTTCAACGCGTTAGAAAGCCTTTGGCGTTTTAGAATGAAGACTTCGGTCATTGACTGTTATGGCAAGAATACGGAGTTACCACTGGTTGGTTTTTTAAGCTATATGGGCATGCAATATATATGGGCATGCAAATACATTTCATTAAATATAAAACTAAATTGCATTATTCTGTAATTATACTCACATTGCATTTGTATATTATATCGCACACTATTGTGCTACCATTTTCATCATTTTGAAACAGGTATTGCAGCTCTTGTCCAGTAGACGGCGGCAGACCATGTATAGAATATTTTAGTCGTAAGGTTCAAGTTTAAGTGGGGAAAAAGAAAATAAGTTTTTAAAAATAGACCGTCAGTGTATTATGGCATATACAGTACATCAATCAATGTAATAGCCGATCATTTCTGGACCTGGGGGAGGGTAGGAGAGGTTATTAATAAATAGAGGGAATGAGAGGTTATTAATAAATAGAATGTCATAAAATTCCTATAGTTAAAGATTGATTAAAGGTTCTAATCATCTCTTGAAAATTACCAAAAAGGTGCAGTATTACATATTTTTGAGGATCAAATAAAAGCTCAAATTTTTAATCACTCGCTGTATTCAGCATGGGAAGGGAATGTAATATTTCTTTTGACTTTATTTTTGTTTCTGTAAGCCATAAGAAACGCAACCAGTATCCAATTTTAAATCATACCTTTGCCTGATATTAATTAATTTGTTTGTTTGTTTTTTAAGATCTCTACAGGTTCCAAAAATATTGAATGTCCACTTCGTTGGTATTGGGATGGATATTTTACTTACATTCTAGCTACTAAATTTACCATGTGAATGACAGTCACTGACTGTTTTAGAACAGGGTTTTGCTAGTGAAACTGGATTGAGGTTTTTCAGACAAGTTATCTGATCAATCTGTGACAATGTAAAACGTAAAATAATCAATGAACGTCAATGGTCAAAGTGGGATTGTTGTTAAAATCTCCTGAATTTTTCTCAACATTCCATCAAATCCAAAAGCAAATGTTATCAAAAGCAACTATTATTATTTCCTTACTTTTCCATGGTCATTGTTGTCTAGCTACAAGTATTCCTGATCAAAATGACTAACATAACATTGGTGGTGTCATTGCTTCAGCCAGAAGGGTTTTTCTTAATAAAAAGGTATTCTGCTGCCATCTTCTGGGCCATTTGTGCCATTACATCAGCAATCTCTTTTTAAATAAGGTTCTTGAATGACATGTTCCGTTTATAGCGCCCCCTACGAACGGAATCTCACCAAATTGTAGGAACTTCCACAGAATCTGGGATGAATAGGGTTTCATGGAATTTGAATGTTTACATCAGAAGATATTGGCAATAGTGTCAATATGGGCATATGCGGATTTTCCATACGCAAATGGCCGAGAATAGGCCCATTCGATTTGTGAGCATTCAGGGAATATGGGGAGATCTTTACCGGGATTTGGACATATCTACCAAGTTTGATGCCTGTAGCATGTATTGTTTGTGCTGTCCATGCAGTTTTATGGCAGAAATGAAAACAATAATCCATACAATTCTAATAGGGCTCCAGCAGCTTTGCTGCCCCTGAATATGGCGATAATACCACATACCGTGCTGTTGAACCAACCCAAATCACCGAATGGAAAATTCTTAAAACGTGACAGCCCTAGTTGTGACTCGATTGTGATTAGCAGGTTGGGCATACCGCCATACAAATTGTTATAGCTTACCCACCGGTACAGTATGACGTGACGGAGCAATATTACTAGGCTATAGAGAATCAAGATAAATTAAACTGAATATCAGTGGACTAAATATTAACATTTTTTAGAAATATTTTTGTGTTAAATGGACATATCACATGAAGACCTGACGCTGATTTCATCTTAAAGAAGACAGCAGAGTGTGCACACCATTTTTAATGTTGCCAAGGAGACGAAATTCATAGATTGAAGAGGTTCATCAACGTCAATCATCATGATGTTTTAAAATGTCACAAATCCACCCACACATTGTTCCTCTATAATGCAAAAAAACAGATGAATATTCACCCTGTATTTCACTCGCTAGCGCTGCTCTCATCATGGTTGTCCAAATGTAATTCTGACACATGCATGTATCCACCGTATATGACACGTATCAGCGTGCCATCGCAAGAGGTCTCAAGACTCGCTCATCGAAGTCTTGAATGTTCTCTGTCCTCGTACCACAATGATGAAACGAGCTTCCAGAAACTGCTGAAACATTACCCATCTTCTGCAAGAGACTCAAGACACACCTCTTCACAATCCACCGCGACTAATGACCTCTCCAGCACTCAATACTAACTCATGTTTATCGTGATCATCACCCTCTATTGGCCAGGAGGTAAGTAGTAATAACATCATATTCGTAAATATACAAGTGGGGTGTGGTTTGTATACGTACAAAATCATAGAATGAAAATGAAGAACAGATAATTAAAGCATAACAAACAAAGTAACATTTTATACCCTATCGTTTCTTACTCAAATGTTTGTTTTTTCTCTCTACCCTACTCTTTTGTACTCTGCTCTTACTGTATGCACTCAGCACTTTAGAATTAGGCACTTTATTTTTCAGGCCACTAAGGATTTTGTTGGATGATTTAATTATATATTGACGTGGTATTAGACATGATGACAAAATGCTGCAACATTCTGATATAATATTGGTTGCTTACTTGTCCAACTAATGACAAGTTAACTACATCTAACTCGCTTTTGATAAAAGTGTCTGCTAAATGTAAATGTATTTTTGTGAGCAATGTTCACCACTTTGTTTATGTTCCGAAGCCAGGGTTGTGGCCAGATTATTTTTTCAGCATTCACAGGGAACAGTAAACTAGTGAAATGCTATGAGATATTTGGTGAATTTGACAAAAAGTGTATTAGCTTACAATTAGCTTTAACTAGTTGATGTAATGTGTTGACTGTGTTTATGATGATGTGATTGTGTCACGATTGACAGTAGATGCTGACTACACAGAATATTTCACATAATTTCAGGAAAATGTATCAACACGTCCACATGCTTTGGAAATAAAGTACATACCATTATGGAGAACATAAACATGCCATTTAGCTCCTGAAATGGCATGTTTTGTCACTGTTTGTTCATTCCGTGAGGATGAGACTATGATCACACATCTCTTTCTTGTGTAAATTACAAAAGAGGCATGGCACAAACAGTTACTAAAATAACCCTGGGTTTCACACTTGATTTTTATTTGAAAAAGCTTAGCCAATCAGTAAAGAGAGTTGTCGTCTCTCAGAGATGAGATGTCTGAGGATAGCATCACACCTTTAAGGTGAGCCTATCAGCTCTTTGGAACAGCCTTGCTAACAGACTGGCTCCGTGGGGGTCCTATATCTTGCTTTGTGCTTGTGAGTCATGCAGTCTCTGAACTCTGCCTGTGGCACCTGCAAGGCTGTGGCAATTTTAGAAAGAGGCCACGAAAAAGGCAGAACACAGTAAGTGGAGCAATATGTAATCCTGTAATAACAATATGCTGGCAACGTGACATGTGTATTTAGTTCCAGGAAGAGACAAATGAAAGACTTTTCAGGCTTCCTCCCAGGAAAGAGCATACAAAGAAAAACATATTTAAGGAGCACTAGATAATCTGTATCGGTGTTATTTATTGTCTTTTGTTCACACACAGTACAGTAGCTTTACATGGGCTCCTTAGTGATGTCAATGCAGGTAACATGAATATGAATACATGCAAACACAGTTGTTCCTTTGGGGCCATGATGATGTCTGCTGGAGTGTAAGTAATGTTCACATTTGTTGCCTGTGGTTCATTTGACTAGGGCTAAAGTGGTTAGCCTATTCCAGAGGGGAAACATCATTGGCCAATAGAGAAAGAAGGCAAGCAGCAGTGCCTGGCAGACACACACACACAGGCACAGATGGCCATGAGTGTCCATATGGGTCTCAGAATGCTTCCAAAATATGGCATTGCTATTGTGTGTGTTTGTAGGTGCACATCTTTGGCATATTCTCTTAATTATATGCAAACATGTCGAATGCAGGGTAACCAATGAAGATTTCACCTCCCCCACCACCACAACAATTCATGCACTAGAAAATGGAATACAATCAAGACATTTTGTATGTTCAGATTAATTTTCAAGGCTCTACCTCTAAATTATGAATGGTTTCACATATGACCTGTGCCAGGCTGAGATATCATCTTATATGACAGAAAGGAGACTTTATGATAATTAGATTCAGTACACGACCAACTGGCATGGACAGTCAGGGCTCCAACACACTCACCATCATGTCAGATGTAACCATTTAGGATAAATGCTGGCTCAGGGACAAATAAGCTTATAGGCAAAATAAAAGTAGCTTCGAAATGAGTTCATAATGAAATGTATAATTTATTTATTCTAAAATGCTGGAGGGCTCCATGAAATAAACATGAGAGAGAGAGAGAGAGAGAGATAAAACAGTGGAAAGAACTGAAAATAGGCAAAAGTAAGCGAAACATTACAAGAGCCAAGAATATGCTTGCTAAGGCAATACGCTCCCGAGTAGTAGTTTACTTTCTGTTTTACTCAGTCACAGTGTAAATGTGAGCAGGTGTTTACTTTATGTTTTATTAAACTAGACTAATTGGAGTAATCGTACAAATGTACTTTATCAGCTATGGTAGTGTTTGGATTTTCTCAAACATAATGTCATAACAGACCATGAAGATCATCACTGATCACTGTAAACATGCATATCTGATATTGACTTGACTGAAAAAGTAAGACTAACCTGAAGCATTGCCCAAATGGAAAAGATATTTCTAATTACATAATACACGTTTGTTGACCTACATATCTAGGGTTAACTGCCTGTTAATGTGTCTCTTGGCTCTCAGGTAACTATCTCTCACCTGCTGTTGAACAGACCTGGCTTAAGTTTGGGGTTTGAGCAATATTTTAATAATGAAGTTAATTCAGTGCTGTCAGCAGTTAAACGTCATTTTGAGATAGTGTGTGTGTGAGGGAGAGAGAGAGAGAGATAGAGAGAGAGAGAGAGAGTGAGAGTAATTCAATCAAGATATCTGCCAACACCTTCTCTACTTAATCAGTATTAAGTGAACAGTAGCTGTCAGTGACACCAACACAGTACATTTTGGACATGCAGTACATGCAGTTACGAACATACTCATATACACTTTGTGTATTTTAGCTAAAGACACAATAAAGGGACCCAAAGTATTTCTTGGCGTTAGCAATGTGGATGTGACACGGACAAGTTCTTGCCTTTCAACGTGGACTGTTAGCTTCCTGGTCTGTATTTGCTAAAAAGGAAAAGAGGCGGAAAAATAGGCGGACAAGAAAAGAATGTGTTTGTTCATACCTGTCAACGTTGGGATTTGAAAATAAGGGAAAATTTCCGAGGCAATAATCCGTCCTTGCGTCATGAAATCACATGACAACTAATTTCCAATGCATTTCCAATAAAAGTAGCAAGCAGCACTAGCCATGGATGGATGTTTTATTAAAACTCCAAAAGTCTCTAGAAGTCGCCAGTTGACGTCTTGCATTAATTTGCATATTGATGACGTCATCTTGTATATATATGCAAAATGTTATTTATTTGTTGTGTTCAGAGTCTTGACACAACTCTATTAAGAAATGGCTCTGGTTTTGATGATTGTGGAAGGTTGACTACAATAATTTTAACTTGCTGAATTAGATTGATTCAATAGAAACATCCTCAACAAAACAGAAACAAGTTTCACAGCGAGAGCAAGAGCATCAACGTAACGTAACCAATGAAACACAATACAATTAGTAAATTCCCACTCGAGCGGCATCCTCCTGCCTGCCCACACACACACATGAGGCGCTGTTCTGGAAACACGCTCTTGGGCACTGTAAAAAAATATTTTTCGCCTTTTACCTGGTGGTCTGAATAAGTCACAAATTCTACACCTAGCAAGAAAGTCGCAACGTTGCAAAACAGCACCCACCAACAAGACAAGAAGAACACGACGCTGTGCGTCCTCGACTTCCAGTTGTTATTTTTTGGCAGGTGCCGTTTGACTGAATTATTTCTGTCACTAGGGTTACAGCTAATGTTCTATACTGACCCCAGGTGGTGCCTGCTTTACCAATTGGAATGTAGAAAACATCATAGGCCCGGCGTTTATGCCGACAATCATTGACAGCAGAGCCACGTTATTTCCATGGCTCTAGTTAACAGTCGCCAGACTTTATTATAGGATATACAAGAAGTCAAGCAAGGTAAAAAATGTGTAAGATTTACGGGAACTTTTTCAAATGGGAGGACAGTGGGAAGGTAGGGTAAAATACAAGAGAATCCCAGGAAAAATGGGAGGGTTGACAGCTATGCGTATGTTACGTCTGTCACGCTGCACGGAGGTAGGATTCAAACGCGAGACACGTAACGAAATTTAAAGACATTTATTCAAAAGAAAACAAAAAAGGCAGGACCACGGGGAACAACGCGACATTGACATAACATCAACAATAACCGACAGAGGACTGGGGAAACACTGGGGCTAAATACCCAGGTAGACAAGACATGAACACAGACCCTTGGTTTACAACAACGAGGAACAGGTGCAGCACATCAGACGTGATTACACAGACACAGGTGGAATTAACGAGACTGGGAAACGCTGGGCAGGGAGTGACGGGCAAACAGGCTCCATATACAAGGTAAACACATGAAGTGATGAGACTAACACAGGACTGGGATCACGAAACATTACAACGTCGTAGATTACTACAGACAGTTTGTTTGGTAATGCCCCTATGAGGATATGGCCACCTACGTAGTATTCAGCAAAATATACAAGCTAAATTATTTCTCTTCTCAAATCACTTAAATTGATTACAAATAATAAAAAATAAAAAAATGGTTCAAAATTTTAATTCAAGTACATTTTATTACACATAAAACATAAATTCCTTTTTCATTGGAAGATTATAATTAGCATTCTTTGTGTGTGTGTGTATATGTGTTTGTGTTTGTCATTGGCTTTGTGTATTGATGTATGTTTATTGATTGAAACTTGATTGTAATGTTGTTTTGTGCTATTGTTGTATTACCTGGAAATATAATAAAGCAAAGCAAAAAAAAAGGAACTGATGTTGATCAGTACACAAACCATAAATATAAGTTTGCAGGTGACCAAATCTAGTTTTTGATACAGTAACTGGTAGGCTACTGTAGCATAAATACAACGAGTCTACAGGACAGACTTATTATCAAGAGTGATGCACTCTGCACATAACATAATAATAACTACATTAGATAAATATGGGCTATTGTTAATAGGTTAATGATTAGAAATAGGCTGCTTAAATAATGTGTTGATTTACTTAACCTAAACATTGCTTGTTGATAAAGACGCATTTGCGGGTGTCATACCGAAATTGTATCCCCTGTCGTAAAAGGATTGCCGTTTTTGGTACCGCAAGTAATAATGTGGGTAATAATGCAAAATATATAACTTTATGTTCATGATAATAACAAAGATAGAATGTCTTTGTTTAACTTTAACTTTTCTTGTTTAACCGAATGTCACGTTGTGTTGCTGCTAGCAGCAACATCATAACCCTGTAGCGGCAAAAACGGCTGCGGTTTCGTGCTATGTAACCTTTCATTCATTAATTAATAAGGGCTGTTTAGCGGGCATGGATGGCTGCGATGTTGTGCTATGGTATAATTTAACCTTCATTCCTGAAATAATGTGCTTAGTAGATAGATGGCGTGAAATTACTCCTTTAAGCATGCCTTTATATCACATACGTCTAGTCGGTTTGTGTATCAATATTGCTAATTTTCTAATTTACATAAGCAACGTACAGTAAATGGTAGTGAATACCGTAATTTCCCGACTATTAACCGCGGATAATCCATTGATATTGCAAACTGTCAACAGCTCTGCGGCTAATGGTCCGGTGCGGTCTATACAGGGGGTTACATTTTTTTCTCTCATTGGGCTATTTCTATTAGTATTTTAAGGTAATCTGGCTATATTATTTACACATCCAAAACTATAATTTTTGTGCCATGGTAGTAGGACAGTCTAACCTGGTAGAGGGCTTTTCACATGGGAATTGGCATCCCGCTCTCCATCCTGCCCGCCTCTCATATGAAAGGCAAATATACTGCAGTCACAGAAGTGATGCGGTGGTTTTGAGGTAACCATGAGAACAGAACAGTAAACAACAGTACATTTTCTTTAGCATGATGCTGAGTAGCATAGTGAATACACAACACGTCTTGGATCCACATACATTCTGGAGCTGCATTTCAGTCTGTATGAAGCTTGTGCAGGAATGAGGTTTTGTGTAGCTTGTTCTGGAATATGCTTGCCATCTGATAATGCATACAATATTCCATATTGACGGTGTCATGACAAAAAGTGATTGCCGGATAGAAAGTGGTACCCTTCTTCGGCGTGGGCAATATTCCCACGAGCGGACTTTGTTGTTTGCACGTCTGGTTGAACTTGGTGTGGAGGTTTTTTCTATGGGATCGGTGTTGGAGCGGGAACCTGTTGTGGGTTTCTTTGGTACCGACTTGTTTTCCCGTATTTGACTGTCTGTACCTTTATACGGACTGTGAAAGGCAGCAATGCGCATTGCTTGCGCCTAGTCTGCCTAGTTTTACATAGAAGAAGAAAGTGGCCAGAAGGAAGCAGCCCGGTCAACTTGCTAGATGCACGGAGAAACGTATCAGAGAGAATATAACATCTTTGAACGAACGCAACACACCAAACACACGATTCGCTTTAATCTTAATGGTGATCTGGCGAGATTATGCAGCATACTTCTCTAAAGACCGCACCGTTTCTATTCACCTGCCAGTAGCCTACTGACTAAATGCCCGGTATCACTACCGGGGCGGTGGCAAACTGAACTGAACTTGGAAATAAATTATGAACAAAAGAACATGATTTTGTGTGTTTTTTTTATTTTTATTATTACCTACTGTCTAATGGATATGCCAACTACCTGGCCACCGCTAGCAACCCGAAACGAAGAACAGAAAAGGGAAATTATTTTGCTTTTTTTGAGTGAAATCCAGGTAGATCCCTCTGACAGTAGTATAGACTTTCAGTAGGAAGCTGCACAAAATACACATAACTTGAGCATGTTAACGTATCTCCTGCAAGCACAGATATACAGTATATTAGTAACGCAGTTTTTTTATTATGTTTGTTTGTGACGGCTTGCTAATAACACTGTAGCAAACAATAGTAACCTACCATTATTTACGTAGCCTAGCTAGCACATACCATAATATTATATTGAAGTGGATGGTGTCCGACTTTTTTTTTTTTTTTTTGTTACATAAAAATGCCTCCAACTCGATGACTATATATGTATACCTGTAACGCTTCACTGGTCTCGCCGGGTGGTAGGACCAAGGGAGGACTGTCCACGTCCCCAGCGCCTCACACCCACACGTGCAATTAGATCGATTGCCTTCAGCCGTGTGGGTGTGAGGGCATATAGGCTGGGGACTAATGGGACCAGGGGGTGGGTTATTGTTGATGTTACGTTGTTTCTTGTGCCTGTGTTTTTGTGTCTGTTTCGGTTCAGGTCCCGAGTATGAGACGGGACTGTGTACGCCGTTTTTGGTTTTTGAGTTTGTGTTAATTTAAGTTATATAAAAGAACGAGCCGTGGGACTCGTTGCGTTTTCTGCACCTGTGTTGTTTTTCATTCGTTTGCACTCGCCTCCACCACCACAGCGTAACAATACCACATATGACCAGAAATGTCTGTAAAGTAGAACATTTTCTAGAGATGCGAAAGAAAGTATATCTCACCAAACACCAAAAATCCGTTTTAAAATTATGTAGCTTCCAGCATGATTCTGAAGAACAATAGGATATCTAATATTGACCGGTGTGTAAGCAACTGAATGCAACAGCAATCAATGTTGCATTTGAAAATAAGAGCACTTCAAAAACATTTAAACACAGGTTTCCTTTTCACTCAGTGTGATGTGTGTAGTGAGGCTATGGAAAGTTACAATGAAATAAAACCTTAAAAAGGAAGGTTGTTACACAATTTGACCTTGCCGCTAGAACTGGAACTAGAAGATTACAATCTAATATTCTAATAATTTCACCATTTTTTTTTACCAAGTTGTTCAGTGATCTCCAGTTTTCCAAAACGTCACGAGTTACAACAGAGATTCCCCAGTCCCATTCAAATAATGAGTTAATCATGAATTGACCAGTGTATTCATTCTTCCTCAACACGACAGCATTCGGTCAATTACTGAAGTTAATCGGTCAGTTTTCTCATTTAAAGACATAGCCATAAATATGTCTACACCCCGCAACATCCATCCATCCATCCATCCATCGTCATCGTCTTATCCGGAGTCGGGTCGCGGGGGCAGCAGCTTCAGCAGGGGACCCCAAACCTCCCTTTCCCGAGCTACATTGGAAAGCTCTGA
>JAODLL010018607.1:0-26715 GCA_026546735.1 Forbesichthys agassizii | reverse complement strand
TATTATATATTATTATATATTGCTGTAGAAGTGAGGTTACACTGCAGTGCTGTTTAATCTGTGGTGAAATATGTATTTAATTCAGGCAGAGGAGAAATCTCGTGTCGGGGTGCGTCTGTTAGGACACTTGCTGCGAGGAGTGTCACTGCGGAGTGGAGCTCAGATGGAGATAATTGAGATCCCTCTTTCAGAGAAACCTGTTGCCGTGGCATGTTGTCCAATAACAGGAGATCTCCTTGTTGCCTGTGACAGAACTCTGGTTCTGTTCACATTGAGAGGACAAATCCATCAGAACCTTGTGAGAGTTGTTTCTCTTAAGACAGTGCTTTATAATCCTTTTTTAGCTATGGCCTCCAAAAAATGATGTAATTTACTATCAATTCAATATTTTATTAAAGGTATTACAGTTTTGGTTAATGTAACCTTTTCATCACTGTATTTTACATGTTTATTTTACAGAGCCAGCAGAACCTCCAGAATACTTGGCAAAATGTTCTGCAGACATCAAGTAATGACCAAGGTAACACATTCCAGCTCAGTATTCAGGTGACAGGTATAAAATATAGTGACACTAATGCTATACAGTGGAATGTACTGTTGTAGCACACATGACCTCACAAAATTACTGACCTATTTTTAATATTTCTTGGAAACACACTGGTTTAGTATTCTCAAATTAAATGAGTGCAGCTGTTGAAATTGACGGGGAGGGGACAGATTTACTTCTCCTTGAGCTCATACTAATAATGTTCTGCTTCTGCACTCTGACCATGTCTTGGTTTCTTTGCCTAGGTTTAACCCAGAACTTTTCTGTTTTGGATTTTGAACGCTCAATAATCTTGCATCTTTCTGGAGTTACACCTGAACAGGTACTGTACTCAAAATACATGTAAGAAATTCCACATTATATTGGCATCTTAACATACATATTGATCTGCGGTTTTTATGTCCATATGAATGTACTCTACACTCTTGCAAAATCCACACTCTTTGCCTTGGTTATGCTAATGGATCTCTTGGCCTATAGGTGGCGCTGTGTGCAGGATATGTGGCAATTCAGGCAGAACTGGCAGTGATGGTTCTTAAATTAGAGGTAATGTCTGAACACAAGAGCAAGGAAGAGCCCCCAGTCACACGACAATCTGGTAATAATTATTAACATTGAATTATCTTCATAGTCATTACAGTCTGGTACAATTACAAGCAAAATGTAAGTTGAAAATGTAGTATTAGTATAAAGTGATTAGATACAACAATTTAAATAAATAAAAAAGCTGTTTAATAAACATCTACACATTAATAACTTCCATAATTGTCCTGTTTAGTTCTGAACTGATTTTGTGTGTGTGTGTGTGTGTGTGTTTGTCTTTCCAGCAGATTGTGTTGAGGAACAGTCTGATTTCCTGTTCCTACCAAGACATCAGGAGTTGCTAGGCGACCGAGCCAAAGACTGTGACCTGTCAATCACCATGGAACAGACTGGGCTGGAGGAGAGGGGACAATACACATTGACCTATGTTCTGTACAGGTGCGTGCGTGCGTGCGTGCGTGCGTGCGTGTGTGCGTGTTGAAATAAGTTTAAATTCTATTGCACCTAGTACTGTGTATTAACCAACCTTCTCCATTGTCTTCTTTAGGCATTTTGCTCCAGACTTCTTCCAGGGTTGCAGTGTGGAGGAAACAAAACTGCACTCCCTACAGCTCCACCCTCTGTTCATAAGTAAGTTCAACATTCAGACACACTATTTGTCGTCATGTCTGAATGACCTACTATTGTATAGCAATGTTGAACATATTATTTTATATGCTCCTCAAGCTCCCATACCGTACCTCCGTATACAGTAAGTCCTCATGTTGATTGCTTGGAAATAAATTAACCCTTGTTTAAGGTTCTGAAGAACCAGAAACCTACATTGACCTTAGTTTACTCAGCTGATTGGGTTTCTTTTAAGAAAAAAAATGTAATACTTTATCTTAAAATAAAATGTTTGTTTAGTATGCACAGTGATGATATTAGCATACCAGAACAGCATACTAAGTCTCTACTAATTGTATGGCGAGTTGATTCAGACAGTAATCAGTCATGGCTAAAAGATATATGCAAATGGTTTTTGTGATTAGCTGTATATCTTTTTTCTGTTTCTAGGCAACCAGTCGTTGCGTGATGAGGAACCAGCGTGTGTGTTTTGTTTCTTCTCCCTGCCCAACACTGGCTTCCTCTACAGCCTGAGGGGAGGAGTGGAGCTGATCTCAGCCTATGAGTACCCAGAGAAGGCCTTGGAGGCGGTGCTTACAGACAGCTTGCTGCACATCATCACAAAGTATGGCTGACATGATTCTGCTATTGTTGAAAGCTTATTGCATACTGCATATTAAAACTGCAATATGCAGTATTATCAGAGAGAATGGACTGTTACCTTACGCAGCACCAAAGCAATATGTGGTATTATCATAGAGAATGGACTGTTACCTTACGCAGCACCAAAGCAATATATATAGTGACACACCCATTTAAGAGACCGGAAGTGTTCCTTTTTGCTTCTATTGAAATGCATTACAATGCCCCATCTTTGTTTTTATTCCAATATCTTTGTTATTATGACTGTTTAAGGAAAATGGTATGCTGTGTGTGTGTGTCAGGAATGCCATGCAGTGCTTCACAGTCCGCTGTGCAGCTGTAGCAGCCAGGGTGGAAGACCCCTACATCGACACAACCATGAGGGTAAGAATATGAATGCTGCTGACCTTTAACCTGGACCCTCAAACAAAAGCTACCAGCTTTTTCTATGAACAAACAGGCTGGTATACATCGTTCCCGAGATGCAAAATGTTTTTGTAGGCCATAGAGCTGCTGGTTTTTCAGTTGATCTTTTGTACAGTCAGTCAATAAATCGATGAAACAAAATTTTTTGATTGTAATTTCAATAAACAGTCAAGGCAAGCTATTGTATATAACAATTTTATACTCACGCACGTTTGCTCACGCACGTTTACATGATTGATTATGTTTATACAGTAGAACCCCCCCCCCCCCCAGAACCCCAAATGTGTACTTTGCAACTGTTGTTGGATGGCGGACTGGCCGGGTGATGACCACGTCCTCCCGGGTGTGTGTATGTGTGTCCCTGCGAAGGCCTGTCCTCCCTGCAGCCTGGAGGTGTGCGCCCTCAGGATGCAGCTGTTCATCGGCCTGCGAATGCTGCGCGTGCACGGCCGCCACGTCGTGCTGCTGGCAACTGCAGACGCGGAGGCGCCGCAGGAGGCCGAACGGAACGCCCAGCGCAGGAGCACGTATGTCTTGCAGAGCGACGAGCTGCGCAGGCGCACACGCACACACACACATACACACACACACACAGGTGTAGTCGACGTCGACTACACAAACCCACACAGTGATTTACTGACATCAACTCCCACAGTGAAAGGGGCTGCTGTGTCCAGTACTTACAAAGTGCATATTTAAGGAATAGAAAGCGATTGTAAAATAATAGACTTTTTTTTCCTGTCAAATTCACCAAATATCTCTCCGGATTTCTCTAGTTTACCTCTCTCTCTCTGTGTGCGCTGAACAAATGAGCCGATACTTCTACACTGCCCTAGCTCTATATATGATGGCATTGAAGGGAGGGGTGTTTTTGTTTTGATTGTTTTTAAATATCACAAGCTTTCTCCAGAATTTGACAATAACCTTTCAGAGAAATGCTGTTTTCCACTGTATTTATATACATACACAATATTCCCTTTGTGAATATGGTCTGGCCACGTTCCACTGGGCCCTACTTCAGCAAGCAGGTTTAACCAACTCTGAAACTAACCCCGAATTCTAAGTTGGCCAACTCTTAGATGGAAAACTCGTTTTCAGTTTCAGAACAGCTGATATGAGTAAGTTCAGTCAGAGTTAAGCACGTGCCTGACAACTATACAAAGCCATTATCAACGGAGCTCAGATACTACGCTGCAATATGGCGACGGCGAAGAAAAAAATCAAACTTAACATGCTTAATAGTAGAAAATGTTCATTCTGTGTTCAGCCTGTGGTAAGGTACTTAGGAAAAGTATACATTGGCGCAAGCAAACCTCTCTCTCAAAAGCAAATCTAAAAATGTGTGACTGCACTAAGCCCCTTTCTTTAGTGTTATTTGAGTATAATTTAAGTTGTATATTTTTGTATTTCACATTTAATATTGTCTTTAGTTCATATATGTATCATGGTACAATAGTTATCTTACTGTTTGTACAATAATTACAGTTATTGACAAGGAACCATTTCAGGCATTTGACTGCTTTTTTTAATTGTATTGTGTACATGTTTCAGTTTGTATCAGTTTGTGTTCTCTACATGCTGTAGCCCTCCAAGATATATTGGGTGCATAGTTAAGCCACTAGGCTTTTGTGTCTTATTTTGTTGGTGTTGGATGATGGGAACAGAGAGGATATAGGCTTAATTATTTTATACTGAGAGAATACTCAGTGAGGTGTGTGTGAGAGAATAAGTGTGTAACACAAACTACAGTAGGCCTATAAGGCTATAAGATTTTAGCCAAACATGACCAAAAATAACTAGCCTATTGTTGGATTTCATAGCCTACTTCTTGTTAAAAATTGCCTATAATTAAAATTACGTTCTATCAAACAGTGATCAAACAGTGATGTCCCTGGCGACATCACTTTATTTATATATATATATGTATGTATGTGTTTTTTTTTTTTTACTTACGTTGTCTTTATTGGACAGAACAGTTACAAGTAGAGACAAGAAATTAGTGGGAATGAGACACTTAACGGATTGAAAAATTTCCACCTCCTGGATTCGAATCCCTGTCCCCAAGAAACTCATTTAGTCACAGAGGTAATGCTTAAGCCACAACTCCAGGCCATATCATAAGTAGCTTTAAACAATAGTACAAATTCCTACTGTTTAAGTGTAAAAGGGTGGATAACGTTGAGATAAATGTGAAAAAAAACAAAAAAAACTCTACCACCATTTTGAAACTTTTGAAATTGGTCCGCCAACAGGGTGGCTGTAGAAACACTTAATGCGAACAGGGTTTCCAGACATTAATCTCAGCGAAACAAGTGTATCTGAGAGCAATAGTCGAGCGGATCCAGGCTAATACAGTAAACCCAGTGGGACAAAAATGTTGATTGTACCATTATGAAGCTCACATTCTGCTGTTTACTAGAACACATTTACAAAGCGTGTGTGTTTGGAGATAGACATTTACTGTAAGACTGTGTGTCTGCGTGTGTGTTGTCGTTGTAGTGAGTTGAGAGAATGCACCATGCTGGCCGGTATTTTGCAGGCGGTGGGAATTGATCCCTCAACCTCCCCGCCTCTGGAGAACATTTTGTGGCAGCCCTTCCTGTAAGAGCCTTCCAACTGGTCTCTTGCATGGCCAAGATGCAGTGGCAGAACTTTAATGCTCATCATCCCTGTTGACAATGAACCCAATTAACGCGTAGATGACAATAACCTTGAAGAGATACCTTGATGAGTTGAATTTCCTTAGCATGTCTCAAACCCTTTCTTAAAGTGTTTTATTTTAGCGTTCCTTTATTTTCCTTTATTCACAATAACCTTAATTTTGTTTAACATTTATCGACAGTGCTCATTGCCAGCTACAGGGCAACGGTACAATTTAGCCTGAATAGTAATAGACATTTTATAATGTCAAGGTATCTCTTTGACCAGACAGGGCCCTAACCTGAATGTTAATGTTTTCACTGGAGTATTTAAGAAATAACGCTACTAGCATTAGCATGTTGTTACCCAGTATTACAATGAAGAATAGCAATATGAAAGGTATTATGTTTAAGACTTTTGAATATGTTCCTGTTGAAAATTGTTCCTCTAATCAACACAGAATATTATATTGATATTGGCATAAACCATCAAATGAATCATATATGTTTCTGTTAAGATACTGACCCAGACAAATGCTGCTCTGTGTGTCTGGAATAACAGTATGAAGCATAATTAATATAATTGCAAATCAGAAATGGAATTGATGGAATGGATGTTCTAAGCTTCACCTAAATTCTGTGGGAAAACGTGTAGCAATGTATTTGCAACATCCTACACATGAGACCTTAATCTGCTTGCTAAAAATGTTTGTATTCATTAGTAGATTTAAAACGATTAAATATGACTTTGCAGCTTGGTCTAATATTGGCCCTTTTTTGTGTCTAACCAATCATAACCTGTCTAACTCAGTGTGTGTCTATGTTTGCACTGTGTGTCACTCACACACTAATCACGTTGTTGTCCCAGTGGCACGCACACACACATTCCACTGCAATGCAGTGTGTTTAGTTGTCGCATGTGACATGCATGTGTCGCATGTGACATGCACACACAAAATAAAGCACAATGCAGAAGACTGAAGCGGGTTGCCAGTCTGGAGACTTAAGTGAAATAGTTTGAGCCCATTGAAGACATTTGAGTAAGTCACCATCACTACACAATGTGTCCTCTGTATGCTGCAATAGACGTGTGAACAGCAGAAAGACCTTGTTTACTGTAGCTACTGTAAATGGGCCGTACTATTTATTTAAATGTCTTTAATCATTGAAAATAACACCCTCTTGTATAGAACTGTTTGATTCATTGATAAAATAATCTGCAAATTAGTTCTGAATACAGGCATGCTGGGGGTTAGGTAAACTGCTTACCTAACCCCCAGTAATTAAACTAACGAATACTTTGAATCCTTTCTTCGACCAGTTTTGTCACAAAAGCGCGATCGGTTTGTGGATACATTTTTTCAGTTAGTCTAATTGTGCGTCATTATGAGCAATTCTTGTACAAATGAACCAATTGTGGCCCCACACTGAAAACCTACCTTGTATATGGTTTTACTTACTGTGTCATTGTGCTTACTGTGAGATGAATCCACTCTGCCACACGCAGAGTTTAACTTCTGTTGCCTCTGTGTGACCTTTCACCCCAGGAGTAGGAGATGGTCAATTTCTCGTCCCAAGGAGACAAGTGTGTTGGGACACGGGTGGAACCTTTATGTGGTCGACACAGTCCCTCCCATAACGCTCTACCAGGAGATGGTAAAACACACACACACACACACACACACACACACACACACATACACAAATGACTCATTAATAATAATAAATTATGTACACACAGGAATATATGTTATTGATCTCACTTATCTTATACTTCTACACAGCCCTGTCTCTGTAAATTGTACCATAAACAGAGTGGCGAACACCGCTCACGACAACAAAGCCGTAGTATTATCCTCAGAGATGGGAAGTAACTCAGTACAGATACATAAGTACTGTACTTGAGTAGGTTTTTCAGGTTTCTGTACTTTACTCAAGTATTTATTTTTATTTGCCTCACAATGCATTTCGATGTGTGAGGCAGGGCCACAGAGCGATAGGTTTTGCTTTTATCTCAAAGATGTGCTTTCCTGAGAATGACTGACCCTGCCTTTAAGCAAAGTAGGATAGTCTGGAAGAAGAGAACAATTTTGTTTTCCTCTCACTTTTAATGTCTATGTGACCCCTCCCCCCTTTTTGAGAACATGTCTCTAGGCAACAAGAACATGGAGGGGTGCAGTATCATGCAGAAACTAAATGTATATTAATTGTGTGTGTCTTTATCAATTGTGTGTGTGTGTGCGCGTGCTCAGGTGGAATACTGTCGGCACCACGCAGAGACCAACCCGCAGGCCTACAGCTGCCGTCACATCCTCAGCGAAGCCCACCTCCTCCTCCGAGCCTCGCTGCTCCGGCCCCGGCCCCCCACCGATGTGACCCCCACCACATCGCCGCAGACCGGCCGAGACGCAGAAGCCGAGCGGCAGACGGACGGAGCGATGCTCGCACGGACAGACTCGGCGATGAGGGAACGAGAGCTGGAGGAGGCCTTCAGAGACAACTGCGCTCAGCTCGGGGATTGTTTTAGCAGGTAGGGAATGCATTACTTCTGTGTGCATCAGTTGAAATGCTTAACCCGTGTTTTAACTAAAATGCTTTTCATGTGAGGGGTGTATATATTCAGTATATCTTGACTCGTAGTAGTATTTAACTTGTTTTTCATTGTTGTTTATATACACACACATACTGTACACATGCATAGAAGTATTATTTTCGAAGTACAGCATGGGTAAAAGCATTTCAGTATTGAATTATAAAGTTACAATTCTAAAGTATTTTTTGTGAAAATATTTTACAGTGTTCAGTATATGTTCCCTTTTATTCATGTAAGAGTCTTACTGAGTGAGTGTGTGCGTATAATAAAATGTATGTTAATGTACAGGTGTGTAACATTGTGTTGTGTTCTCTCCTGTAGGAGTGCTCAGAGAGAATGCCATCTTGCTCTGCCCTACTATAGGATGTCTGGTCTGTCAATCACAGAGATCATCGCCAGGAACCGCCCCCACGCCAGCGCGTCGTTATCCTATGGCCCCGGCTTCCTGTTTTACTTGAAGCACTTCCTGCTGGAGGAAACGGACCAGATCCTCACACAGGTACACACGATTCACCCACCAACTAGAAGCCAAATATGTTCAGGAATATTCCCTTACGGACCATTTTGTTTGCAGGAGGCAGCTGATGAGGTCATGGGAGTGTTTGGCAAATCAGAGCCCTCCCAGCTGGTGAGCATGTGCGCCAGCAGCGGCATGGCCCGCGCCAGCCCTGCCCACACGCTGTCACTGCTGCAGCACCTGGAGAAGACCACGGGAATGTCTGCTCCCCTGACCATCACCATGGCGACCATGGCTCTCCACCTGGGTGAACGACCGCTGTACGACCAGCTGATGAATAGACACACTGAGGTTAGAGGGCAGTGGGGTCGGGGCGTCGGGGACAACGAAGGGGTTTTAGAGGTAGTCAGCTATCCCAAGCTAATTGTAAGCTAATACACGTTCAGTCAAATTCACAAGTATCTCCTTGCATTTTGCTAGCTAACTATTCTGTGGGTGCTGAAAACATTATTCGGTACTTCTACACAGCCCTGGTTCTGTACATAGGAACAGGAGCAAAGTGGCGGGCACCGCTCACAACAATAACGCTGTAGTACTACAGTGTTATTGTATTTTTGATGTGTGAGGCGGCGCTGCAGAGGGCCATTGTGTTGATTTGAGCTAGAAGTTGGCAACCGTTCTCCAGAATAACTAACCCTGCTTTTAACTGGATTTGGCAAGTAAGGTGGTTACAGAGTGTGCGCGCTTGTGCTTGTGGTCGTAGATGCTGCTGGTGTACGGGTTCATTGAGGAGCCCAGACTGCTCCTGCACAGTGGGGGCTGGCAAAGGGACTCGCACCCACAACCCACAGCGCTGGCCCACCAACTGGCACAGCACCAGCCCGGCCTGCTGGTGGCCGCCATGGTAGCGCTGCACGAGAACAGCAAGGTCCAGCTGGAACAGGCGGACCACGTCTTTAAGGTGCGCCGCAGCGTGTCAAGGCATCACGTGTCCCGCTGGTTGTTTTGCATGAATGCTATGTTGTTGGCGCACATACGGGGAGACGTCTTGTAACGTAATCCCTACTGAGAGAGCATTTGCCTCAGTGAAGATGTATAGTAGAACAGGAGCCCTGCTGGTATCCCTAAAACCACCAGTGCTCACAGAAGGGACGTTTGCATTACAAGGGTTAACAACCATAGAATGCCATTTAAAAAGTCCAAGCTCCGGCACTCACACTTTGTAGTAATAGTGATATCCTATATTATATTGTTATCCAGTTTAATTTAAGGCTTTTAATGACTCACTGAGTGCTGATATTATCAAACCCAGTAACATAGTAAACTAAAGGTAATATATTTCTGTAAAGTAGAGGTAAATATACAATGCCTTCGTATATTTTCCTAGGAGGTGGGCTGTGAGAATGGTCTGCTGGTGGATTTCTGGGAGGCCGTGCTAATGGCCTCGTCGCGGGAAGACGTCATCCAAGAGCTCCTCTTCCGACTGGCGCAGGTCTACATCGACCGACTGACACAAGCGGAGCCCTCGCATCCTCGCGCTACCAGCAAGCCCCTGAAGACAGCCGAGGACCTGGTAGTGTAGCACACTGACAACACGCTTGCGTGGGTCTGTTGGAAATGCACAACCAGAGGCAGCAGACGGTGACACGCTTCATTCTGCATTCATAAATCTATTTGAGAATAATCAAGTTAAAACTAGGCAAGCCTAGTTCAGCCGACCCCGGGCATGAGCCAACACCATAGGCCAATGCCAGTATGTGTTTGAAAAGTGTGCAGTACCGCCACCTACTGTCTACATGGCGCATTACCACCACCTACTGTCTAGAATGCAGCCCGACACGTGGTTCGAGATCTATCAGAACGCCATGTTATTTTTTAGCTTTGCACAATCGCGTAGCATGCCGCTGACCATGCTGTGTTTCAGATCAACTCCTGCTCCCACTATGGTTCGCTGTACCCCTGGCTCAGTGTCCTGACGCCAACTGACGCCAACCGCACCGAGGCGCAGGAAGCCCTACACAAGCTTCAAGTAATGGTCTCCTCCTATTTAAGCCATCTTTCCAATTCGCTCTCTCTGCTTAATCGCCCCGCAGTATCACAACTCTCTTCTTCTCTGTCCCCAGTCCCTACTGTGTGGCGTATCTCTCGCCGCGTGTGCTGCGCTGCCCCTGCTGGAGCGTGTAACCGAGGAGACGCCCTGGGGACTCAGCCTGCACATCCTCTGCGCCACCAGGAGGGGGCAGTATGAGCGAAGCATGGAGAAGCTGTTGGATCGATGCCCCCAGGCCATCATCCCATACGCCAACCACCAGCTCCAAGACGCGCACACGGTCCGTGTAGCTCGGCAACTTGAGTATACCCATAGTACTATGAGTACTATGATTTTGGTTTATTTGGTTTATATAACTAAATGAAAGCAACAAATGGGTTGAAAATGAAATGGAATCTAGGTTGTAACATCGAAATAATAAAGAGCATATCTAATATATTTAAAACTATGTATATCAATCTGATCTTATCCTGTATAACAAGTATTAATCATTGTTTTTTTAGATTTAATTCATAACTGAAGCAGTCAGCAGTCTTGACTGCTATTGAATAACAGTGGAAACTGTATCCATCAGTGACTGCGTTTGATCTATCTTGTTTTTATGTCTCTAGGCGTTATGGTGGCAGAAGCTCCTCCCAGAGCTCTGTGATAGGACGAGAGCTGCATCAAATAATGGCATCCTATTGGCTGCTCTCAAGGGTAAATTCTGTCTTGCTGTAATCATCTGCTGTAATGTTATAACAGTTCATATATAAGAGTGAACGTTCTGCCGTCACTGTTCGTGTCAACAGAGACGCTGGTCGTGGTTGCCATGGAGACCAGCCCTTTGGAGTTTTTGCAGCTGATGCCAGACGATGGCACAGCCTCATTCTTTCTGCCTCACCTGTTGACCTGTAGCCAGAAGCAGCTGACGTCCTGACATACAGTATACTGACATTTACCTCCACAAACGACATAGAAAGGCAATAGAGGAACAATATACGGTATCGGCGTTTGTTCCAATCCGTAAAAGCTGGATTCATGATCTTGAACAAAAAGGTGTTTATTTGAAAGGGCTCCACCCTCAACAGATTTGATCCAATTTAATTTCAATTCGCGTCATAGCAGAAGCAAAATGGACAATAGGAGATTGCTTGCTGCTAACTTTTGGTTTGCATTTATTGAATCCAAAGTACATATTTCAAAGGCATTGACCAGGAATGCATCTTTCATTCCTTGATAAGTCTTCTCACTGTGATCCGCTCTACTTACTTAGCTTCTGTTGTCATCTGTTGTGGTGATCTAAAATGACATGAAGTGTTATGCTGCTAGAAATATGACATTAGGTTTTTCTGCAATGTTGTCTCAAATAATAGCAACATGTCTTCTCAAACAGTATAGTACAGACTGTTGTGTATGAACATTATATAACATTGCATACCCAATGACATTACATTATTACATACATGTCAATATTCCAAAGATTTCAAAATATCTACTATACAGTGTGTGTGTATATATAAATATTGGACATATCGCCCAATACTGTATTTTGTCATATGTACAGTATCGTGTATCTTGTCATGTATCGTGTTACGTGTATCGTATGTGGTTCATTTGTATGACTACACAAATATGTGAGCCATACATTGTTGTCAAGAGAGATTTTGGCTTTTTCTCTCCAGCAGTTTTGAAGCTTATACTGTGAATTAGTTACAATTTTTGGGGGGAATCCATCTCACAAAACTATTTCCATTCATGGAAGTCTTTAATGAAAGTCTTTAATGGAAGTTATTCAGATGAATAATTGATTTGACTTTGCAAATATACCAGCTTTTAAAATGTACAACTCTTTTGTGAATAAGTGCTTCACTTCACAAGATGAGTATTTTTTGTCACAATAAGTAGTAACAATTTCTATATAACAATCTCTCCTACTTTTTATAATAGTAGAGACATTCTATAAAAAATGTTAAATTATCACACTTTTATTACTTATTTTGTCTTATTTTCTATTATGCAAACAGTTGATTTATCACACACTGCCAGGTTATTTTCAAAATGTTGCACAAGTATGACTTTAATTTCTGGGACCTAATAATAATAATAATAATAATAATAATGCCTGTAGATGTAGAAACACGTATTGTATAGCTGAAGAGTTGTCACCCCATAATGGATCCTATAGCCTATGACTTCCCTGCAAACAGTGGTGGTTTGTGTTATACATATATACAGCAGAGGTGAGGTCAATTTGATCTCCTGACTCAGTGGAAAGGGCCTGCCTCAGATGTAGACATGTAACAGAATATCATAAGAGTCATTCCATGAATGCTATAACCTATGTGTAATCACCAAAGCCTTGTGGAGGATATTTGCCCTGAGAGAATGTCAGAAACCAAGTAGAAAACAGGTATGGTAGGAGCAATAGAAATGGAAAACTTGCTACACAGTGTCAGGAGTATGTAATGCAGTACTTAATGAATAGCAGGCGGTAACTTGAGCATCATGGCTCTTTACACTGGCTCTTGGTGACAGCCGTTGTCTTTCAGAGCTGCCCCTCAATCTGTCCATAGGTGAACAGTACATGTGTGAACTGCAAAATTATGTATTATGTGCCTTCAGGCAGCACACACATTCAGGGTTGCAACACAAATAAATGGACAGAAAAATCTCAGGTTGCCAGAGAAAATAACACATTGATAGTCATTTTGTAATATGATATAGCCTCCATTAAAATCTATAATTTTGCTAGGCAGGAATGCTGTAGTGTAGAGTGATTTATGTCATCATTGTCCTTTATCTTCCTTTGTTATACCAAATGTTATTGCGAAGAAATTGTGTGTGTAGATAATTAAGATTATCCCATGAACAAATAATATATGTCACAACATAACATGGCATCAGATGGTAATTATATTGACGGAGGATGAGCAATAATGGAGCATGTTCATCCAATTCAGTTTAGCTGTTAAAACCTATTGAATACACATAGACATACGACTGTCCTCTTTCTGCACGTACTCTAAACGTTTATAAATCAGGTTGTTTATACATTCCTTTCCAAAAACCATCCATCACCATGACTGGAGAGCCAAGTCCCAACCTGTCCGACCCACCATCTCTTCAACAACCATCACAACTTAATTTCCTTTCTGACCACACTTATCTAGGATTATACTTGGGCATGTTATTCCTAGGAGCAAGTTCCCAGTGTATTTATGTGTGTATGAAGTGTACTTTGTACAAATATACGCAATTATTCTTGTAAATCTGCTTTTAGGCTACATCAAACTCTAAAAGCATTATCAATTGAAATCAAATTAAAGCTAATAAAAGTGAAATAAATATCTGAACATGATAGAATAACAATGAAGAGAGGAAAAAAATGTATGTACAGCATATGTTGTGCGGCCTGACTAAAGCAAAACTTAATGAATTATATCAATACGTCCAGAATTGTTTAGGTAAGTGTTCATATTGTTTTTAGGAAATGCCTAATTGTAGGCTACTGTGTAATTTACATTTTTTATATAGCTAATGTATTATATAATTAAATATTAGTATGATAGTCGTTATTATAGCAACATTTTATGTGGCACATTAATGCAAAAGATAGTCGACCATCCAGTCCCATTCATTCGCCCCGTCACAGAGCTCAAGACAGACGCGCCCCTCTGCCCCCCTTCTCCTAATGAAAAATAGGATAGTAGGAAAAAGCAACGAGAGCAAGGAGGACTATGGAGGGAGAAGGCTGGATCTGTTAGCCTGCAACATTGAGGCTTATAATTGACCCTCCTTACCTTTTTCTCACGCTCGTTCAACTAGACGAGTGCGTAATATATTACGCTGTTTGCGAACTCTGTTTTAATCTCGTCGACATTCACTTACGGCACTTTGAACGCGGACGATTAGCAGAAAGTTAGCCAGTCCGGCTAGCTGCCGAGCTAGCGAGAACGGACAAAACCCGGTTAAAACGAAGTTGGAGCAAAAAGTGCGCATTCGCATTCGATATATAGTAATGTTGCCTTCGGGGATTAACTTCAGATACGGATGAGAAAGAAATCGGTGGTTTGGAAACAAGGACGCCAACTTCAAGCCAGACGACAACTGCTATGTTGGGGTTGATTCACTGTTCTGGCAGCCTGTCTGAGTCCCAAGGTTGGCCACACTCTGTGCTTTGGAGACTCGGGGGCTTCTTTTTCCTACTTCTGCTCGAAGGGGCTGTCTGCCTCGCCAACCCAAGCAACGCTCCAGGCATCATCAATAACAATCACCCCAGTGCCAATATTTACATGAGTGTGGAGGAAGTGAAGAAGCTTTTGGGTAAGGAATTACTGTGAAGCTTTTTAAACTTTCTTAAACACAGTTATGCTATAATTTACACATAACAACAAACATACTACTATCTGGGTCTCCCTTATTTAATATAGTGTTTGTGCAAGTGTGCTCAGCATTTACAGTTACAGTACCCTCAAACTGACCTTTGCAACAGATTTTGTTTTTAATATTATGAATCACTGATTGTTATGTTGTCGAGATGGCCAATTTCTTGGTGTCTTGTATGCCAAATAAATGAAACATGATGATGAGACAATTATCTATTACTAGCTACCAGATCAAATACAGTTTCTGTAATTAAACATTTTAATATTAAATAAACAAACAATAAAAACGTGTGTGGTATAGACGTAGAGTGCTTCATTAAATAAACTACAGACATGCTACTAGTCGTATCATGACAAAACCCTAGGCCTTATTCTGTGGCTGCAGGTAGGCAATATGATTGGTATACAGTGGGGCTTAATAATTTACTGGCCATAGAAAATGTCACGTAGATGCTAAAGCACAGGAAACACTTGTGGAAAGCGATTGTGTGGAATACTGTTTGCTTAAGGCTATACTCCATCATCTAGAGAGAGCATCAAGGAGCCAATAATTATTATATTGTCAGCACTAGGCTATATTTTAGCATAGCTTTTGTAAAACGGAAAGGTTTTTTTTCAGGAGAGAGGTGCTGGATTTGTTCATGGTCACGTAAATATGGATTTGTTCATGGTCATGTAAACGGTGGACACATTTGTCATCTCCGTTTCCATCTGTCGAGCAATTGTGAGATTTCCTGTGTTTTTAAAACACCCAAGGGCCCGTTTATACAGTATTTCATGTTGCATTTATAACTGTTAAGTGTTGCACCACGGCTCAATAATGTGTTGCAGGTCAGAAAATGCTTATGATAAGTGAGCATAACACCATGAACATATTTATAACCTTACTGAAAAGTAAACACAGCCTCGTAATTGTGTTTCTGTGTTCAAACAATGCTTTAGTGGCTTTTGACATGGGTATAAATTGTCACTGTCACTTGTCCAGGTTTCCCTGAACCTACCTCCAAGCATCTTTTAACAAAATCCCTAACCCCTGGTCTCTTCCTAATTTTGAAGAAGAAAAAAAAGAGTCTGCTTACTTAATGGCTTAATTGTAGAGCTTGAGCTTCCCTACTGATTGGCTGCTGTTAATATATGGTTTGCTACAATTGTGGCACATTTGAAACTAGTCATTAACAGTTTGGGTGCCTGCTGCTCAGCCTAATGAAGGGGTAGACATGCCAGAGCTAGACAAATAAAGAATGGTAAGTCTGAGCTATCTTCTCAGATCATATTTCCTGTATTTTTCCTACCGGTTTTCTTTCTGTTAATACATAGCATATGCTTTTCATTTCAGATGTGGTATATTCTGCCAGATTTGCAGATTTTGTGTTATTTATATTTAAAATATTTTTTAAACAACATTTCTAGCCTATATTATTTTTTCCTTTTTTTTTTAAGCCCCACATTTATGCCCATGTATTACACTTTTTTTTTTAAATGAATACAACTGTGTTTTACATCCTTGTCGATAGGAAATTATGTTGAGTACTACTGAGAGAATACACATCCATGCAGTTTATAATTGAGCAGGGTTGTCTTTTATCCAGCTCCTGGTTTTAACTTAATCATGCTGGGATAATATATTCTTGCCAGTTTACAGCAGAGAGGCAATGGCCTCTGCCACTGTGTTCTGCATTGCGTTTAACACTGTCAAATGCCTAAGCAGGTGGTTAGATACGTTTTATTCTCAGCCTTTGTGACCCGCCATTTGCTTAACATCTTGGGTACAGAGGCTTTTAGAAAACAGGGGTCTAATGAACAAATTGGCTAAATACCGTAGACATCTGACACACGGTCCTTGTTAGAGATAGCGTTGTTGCGTTGTATAAAGAGGGCCTGATGGTCTTAGCCATCTCTCCAAACACAGGCTAAAAAGACATTTGTGTCCTTCTCAGACACATTTCCTCTCCCACTCTCTGGGGCCTCCATAGCTATGTAATTCCTCTACCAGATCCTAATCTGCCACCATTTCTGCAGGATCAGTTAGTCGCTGCAGTGGAATGGACCACCTATCTTCTGCTTATGCTAATTTTTGCGTTCTGGAGTCGACCTGGGCAAGAGAGTGTGCGTGTGTATAATATGCTGCTCACCATTGCTCTAACAGCCTTACTTGGTTGATAATATGGCAGTTTTATATAGTCTTATTACATTGCAGAAAGTTATCTTGGGAATTTGCATTTAATAATGCATTTGAGGTTTTTCATTTGACTTTTAAGCAAGCTAAACTCAAAGTATATAGCCTATAGCTTTAGTTCTTTCTTTCTGTGTAATCATCTCTGGTGTTCCACCATGAGCCCACTTTGTTGTTTGCCGTTCTCTTCTTTACCCCCAGAGGGGTTGTGGTGGTGGATGTGATCCTTTCTTCTGTAGGCAGGCCAATGCCTCTCCCGTGGTCTGCTTGTGTTGCTCCTGGCTATGTGAAGAGATATCTCATAATGTTTGCATGATGTGGTGATAAAACTATGCAGTGACCGGAGTCCCTCTGTGATGCAATGGCAACACTCGAAGACGAGCATGCAAAGGCAGTCTGGCTTCCTTTGCACAAGTTGTATGGCGGCCAGTGGCACCTCGTATATGGAGGCCCATTGTTGTCTTTTTTTTGTTGTTGAGTAGTAATGACTCAAACAGCCCCCCTCCCCCCCCCCCCCCCCTTCCATGTCTTGTCTGTAACCTTGAGAATACAAGAGCGTGTTTGAAAGAAATGCATGTAATGTAATGTAACTTATTTTATATAGTTCAAACATTGTTCTGGCTTCTATGGCAATCACAAAACTGTGTGGGGATGAGTCATTACACCGTGTTTCGGTTTACGTTCCAGTGAAAGGGTTTAGGGGCTTAGTATCTTCTATTGTTTAGTGCACAGCACACACCATTATGATGACAGCAGGTTAAGAGGACAGAATGTTGTGTAATGTGAGCAGTACAGTGATTTGGGGATTTTAAGGGTGTAATCCACCTGGCATTAAGTGTTTTGTTTGTTCATTGAGTAGCTGAAATGAAACTTAACCTGTGAGGGCCTTTTTTGAATGATTTCAATTGTCTCGCCTATGTAGCTCTAAGTCTATAACTGGCTGCAGACTGAAGATTTACTTAGGATGGCAGTGTTGATACCTGCCTTGTGCATGCAGACATACTTTTGTGTTTCACACATGCTACTCTTTCTATGGTTTCAAGGCCTCAATAATTCAATGTTGGAAATGAACAGAAGGTGTTTACTTCAAAATGTATGTTACAAGAATTGTATCTGGTTACAATTTACATCTGCAGCTTGTTCCTCTTCTAACCAATGTGACATTAATCCAAATACCCAACCAGCCCTGTACATCAGAGTGAGTCAAGATCAAAGCTTGGTGTAACATTGCAAAATGAACACACATTATACACAGCATATTAGCGTGGAATGTTGCACTATTCTATTAATGTTACAATGGTTAATAGACTCAGATAACGTTGCTTATTTCAGCCCACTGAAAGCCCTTTCAGTCTAGCTCTTCCACCTAGCTTTCATTTTATCTGATAACATACGCAAATGGTACACGATGTCAAATGTACAGGAAAAGGACACGGCTGTAGTGAAACCCAATTTCTGTAATGCACATCCAAGCTATTGGTCCCTGGATGCAGTCCACAGAGCATCCCTGATTGCTTTTGCACATGTGACAAATGGCTAGCGGACTCCTTGTCTCTTAAATCCTCTGCTTGGACGGGTTGTTGTTGTCTTAACCTACCAGCTGGATTTTGCTCCCTCCCCCCAGACAGTTCCTCTCTCTGCTTGGTGTGAAGACCTGAATCCTGCATACCAAGTCTAGCTTTTTACATCATATGTAGCCTTATTTACCCCCCCAACCCCCCAAAGGGGTGAATTATAGCAGAAAGGACCATAGAAGAAAAATAACGCACAAAAATCACCTCCAGGATCAAGTTTTTTTTTCCTGTTAACAAACGAAGATGACAAAAAAAAGAGAAATTAAAAGCTTTTTGACACTATGCAAAGTCACCTGGTTAATGGGTTGGTGTTGCTTGGTGACCTCAGATTTGTATTGTTTTCAATACAGCAGAACCAAATGGGAGAATATTGGGGGTGCATTGGCCAGAAAGCCTGGATAATAGCTCTACTCTCAAATAAGAAGAGGGCACTTCCAAATGGGCTCAGAAGCAGCAATGGCCACACTACTGGCCATTATCCATATAGTTCAATACAGCTCTTTCTCACTCTCTCGGTCCCCTGACATTCCCAGCATCACTAAGATCTTTCAGAGAAGGGGAAATGTTAGCATGTTTTGTTCATTTTGTGCATTTGCTGTTTCTACTAATAATGGACTGGTTAAGTTTAGTTTTTCCATGGAAGATCCATCCCTAGTCCATCCAGCACTTCTTTTGCTCTTAAGGGATTTTATCTGTGGAAAGTGAGCACTGACAGAGTCTGTTTTGTAGTGTGACATTTGCTGTGTCACAAGTCCCTCTTGCTTTGACAGGTGAGAGCTAATGTTGACCTTTTCCAGTTGACTGACTGAGCGACGGCTGCCTACCAGAAAGTACCAATGCTTCTAGATGTCTTATTGTTACATTTTCTTTGTCACTTTGTATCTTTATTTACTGCAAGAAACAACCTAAAATATAGTGTCTGTTTAGTTTGAGACATTCTCGCAAGACTAGTTTACTTTGAGGTGTCATTTTAAGTGTTTTTGTTAGTGATGTCCATTGGCTCTCGCTCCCCATATGACTTGGCCCAACTGTAGCTGTGGTGCCTGGTGGTGCATTTGGAAGAGCCCATTTCTTTTCAGCAAACCCACCCTTCGTCCTTCACTGCGAGCTGAAAGGCTGTCAGGGGCACAGAGAAAAGAGCCTCTGAACTGCCAGGGGATGATTGGCAGCTGCATTCATTTCCTTCATGGCCACTCACCGAGGTTTTTGGTGGCTGGAAGGGGGAGCCCCGCTCTCACATGTCCTTTGTCCAAGAGTTGCTGCACTGGTGGGAGATTTTGTCATACGCCACAGTCCGCATATCATTTTCTGCTCTCCTGGTTAAGTCAGATGGCATTCTGGGTGTTTCAGTCAATCCTCCAGCATAAGATGGATATTGTGCACTTTACTTGCTGTGGTTTGATGAGTAATACTAACTGTATGCCAACTTTGCTTGTTGTCTCTTTTGAAGCATTACATCTCATTAAAGTGGCCAAAGCCTCTTTCCAGTAATACAGTAATACAAGTTATTTAATTATCTTAATCTGAACATAGCTCTATCTTAAAACATTAGCTAAATATACTGTTGACCTTATTAATGCATGGTTGTAATGTAAAAATAGTTTTTTTCTATTTAAAACAGTTGTATTCACAAGCTGGCTGATTTAAAAACAAGAAATGTAGCCTTTAGATTATAAGGCCAGTTAAATTACCCTTTATTGTCCCTGAAGAGGAAACCTTCCTGCCACAAACTTCTAATTCTATTTAGTGTTTGTTTTTAATAAACAATATTAATTATTATATTATTTATTGAGTAAACCAAGGCTTCCCCGTTCGGCAATAAATTCCTTCAATGGAGCACTCATAATAGGGCACCAGCCTTGTTCAGATCCCTTTGCTTTACTACATCCTCCTCTGCCCTCTGGGCACTCCATCGACTAAAAATGGAAACCGATGTATGGCTTCTTTGAAGTATGTGCAAAAGAACCTCAAAGATGGTGACTTGGATGGGTGCAATTTTTATTTTTTTGCTGTGGAATTAATTAAAGCCTTGCTGTTTTTTTTAAAGCAGCCATGGCTGGGACAGACTTGGTTATCTAGCAGCAGTTAGTCCGACAGCTAGGCTATATGCTGATTGGCCCTCCAGAACTGCTCTTTGACACCCTTCCCAACCACAGTGACCTGGAAGTCCAGTCACATCTGGTTTGCGACATGCTAACCCCTGTCAATAACAGCTATAGATCTAATCACATATCCTATGTGCATGACTACCTGCAAATAAAAATATTTCATCCAGTGCCTAATAACTCTGTGATATCATTGGCAATTTTGATTTGTAATGTTATGGTGCATAACACCAGTTTAATTCCTTTTTCTTGTGCTGTATTACAATACTTAACTAATTTGAAATGGTTGTTTTTAGATTGGTGAGAATGTGGGATAGATGAGACGTTTTCCACACTGTTCATTTGCTTTTACCACCACAAAATTACACACTTATTACAGCAATGCCCATGCCTCTAATAAGTTATTGTTACAACTAGGCTGTGGAATCTTAGAAACTCTCCTAGTCACAGTACCTGTGGCTTCTAATGTAACAATTTCACCATAAGTTGTCCTGTTACAATAGTGTAATGGTAGCCTGGCTTTGGGTCTGGTTGCTAAAGATGGCTAGTGTGGGTTCTGTTAAGGCAGCAAAACTAACCAATCAAAAAGCCAGTGGCCGATTTTTAACCTTCCAAATATGATTAAATTGCAAGTTAGCAAGTGACATCCTAGTCCTAAAACGCATTGGTCATCAGCTTGTAGACTCACGAGTTCTCTAGATTTGTTTTAGTATTGTAAATTGACTATTTTAAACTTTTTTTATATATCAGTGCCCAGAATGTTTCACCCAAGAAACTGTTATCTTAAGGCTACATAATGTGAAATGTTATATAATCACTAGCTGTATAATGTTCCTCATTCTTTCTGTTTGAGATGTGTTTAAATTGTTTTAAAAAGCTGTCTATTAGCTTCATGTCTGCTTCAATTTGTTTTCACAATTAAAAATGTTTTTGTCAAACATTCTCAATGCATGTTTATCAGCGACAGTTAATAGAAATGGTACGTTTGAAAGAGCAACTGGTCACGACAGGCAGAGGAATGATAGAGGTGGATTGATAACAGAAAATGTAGGCTATCTAATGTTCTGACTGACTGAATTGAAACCTTTGTGGAAAGGCTAAAATTATGCATTAACTTCCCAGAAGTTTACTAGTGGCACCTACATGACATGGTTGTTTATTTACACAGGGTGTAAATAAATGGTGGATTTGTTAATGGTTACTTACCACACAAATGTACATGGGGTATAAATAAACTTTGGAAACATTCGAAGGAACGTGCGTTTTCAGTCCATGTCACCTTGATTGCCTTTAACTTGTCTAATACAGTATGCTTGACAATAATGCATCCTAAGTGAAATATTCCTGAGTTTATTTCCATCCTTTTCAGCTCTCAGCTCTTTCTCTGTCCCTGTGAAAAGACCTCTCGATCTTTAGTCTTGTGTAACGAGACCCAAAATAGGGTCTGGGTAAGCCTCATTGGGAAGTGTTTGCAGTCATTGCCTCCTACTGTACATAGACCTCAGGTTAACTTTTAAACGACTGGATAGCATTAAATCTCTATTGCTACAACTCTAACGCTACCATTATTTCAAAACAAACGATTGACTTCAACTTACCCACCCCAAATGTGCGCTGATTCTTCTGCCATCTAGGGGGCTATGCTAACGCTGAAGTGAACAGAGTTTCCACACTATAATCTCAGTGGAAATTGAACTGGGAGCAATAGTTTGGCAGAGCAGAGCCACGGTGCAAGATATCTGCAACAGTGCTGTGTTCCTGCCTCATAGCCTGTGGATTTGTTTAGAGTTACCAATGAGACTTCTGAGCGGACCCTTATTTTCTCACACGCTTTACCCTTATTGATGCTGCTAGTATCTCCTGTGTGAGTGTGTGTGTGCACGAGGCATGGACCCTGAACAACAGGGGTCTTTGTGCCTGTCCTGGGCCTTGCCACCTGGCCACTGCCATCTTTTGTGTTCCTGCTCACAGCCTGCAATGTGAGCAGCAGTTTGCAACTGAAGACTATACGCAGTGTACTGCATATCATGTTCAGGTTGCTATCTCCAGTGTTTTGCTCCAAAACTAGCAGGAAATGTTTAGCTTTTGTGACAGAAAATAAGTATTTGTGTTAATGGCATAGTCAGTGATTGTACCTTTTTAACTAATGCACTTTTTGTCAAATCCAGTATATGTATGTATGTATGTATACTGATAAATATATAAATCTGATGTCACTACACAGCCATTGCTCTGTAAAAGGGAACACAAACAATGTGGCGCAGACCACACAATGCATGACCAATGTGTGGGGCAGAGCTTCTGAGAGAGCATCCTATGGCATTGAAGGGTGAGATGTTTTTGTTTTGATCAAAGTTCAAATATTAAGTTTTCTCCACAATGACTTATTATACCTTAGCTTAATGTAGATCTACAGTATTTTGGATGTATACCTTAGTAAACCTTTTTAGATAAAGCAGTATGTTAAATTAATTTAATTGATTTCTGTTTTTGTTGTGTGGCTTGTGCTTTTTAGACTTTTTAATTACAACATAGTTACATATAAGACCGACATCCAATCCTAAAAAAATATTGCAGGTGAATTATCTGCAAAGTGCCGCATGCTAAACTAAGCTGGAAAGAGATCTTTAAACGATGCATATGTGAGAAGAAGATAACAGATCATTTCAGTTAGTAGCAATGAGTTATAGAGGTCTGGCTGAATTACCAGGTGACTTCTTAAGATGTGGGTTTTAAGCTTACAGTAGATGGACAGTGACTCTTCTGTCTTGACTTCAGCAGGAAGCTCATTCCACCAGTGTGGGACCAAGACAGAGAAGAGTTTAAGTCGGGCTGAATGTCTCGTGTGCCATTTTACCGATGTAGGTGCAATCTCACAATCCCAGGTGGTAGATCAAAGCACTCTGTGATATTGGATAGAAAGCGTATCCTCTCGCTATGTCCATATTGTTGAACTAATCTTTCCTATGTACTATAATTCAGCGGTGGTAGTTTAAAAGATTTATTTATGTGTCCTATAAAACAGTGTAGCTCTCCTATGTAAGGGGTAGACATGCTTTATGCATTGGCCTTGACCACTAAATCTGGCACTAGACCTCCCCTGCCTCCTGGGGTGATTCTTGCTTTTTGGCACTATGTATGGGAACTGAACCATGAAATGTATACATAGAAAAGAGACTATCACCATGGATGTGTGTGTGACAGTATGTTATTAAAGGATAAGCCTTGCGTCATTTTAGTTTATTTTGTACACTAATAAAGCCTACAAAAAAAGAGAGGATATGTTAGTTGTCGCCTGTTAAAAAGTATTGTCATTTTTCTAGCCAATGGCAGGCATGGCACTTACTTTAGAAACCTCACAACATCATTGTTTGAAACACTAGAGCCGTGTGGTTGCTCTGATCTATACCGGCAAGCGATGTGCATTTTTGTACAACAATTTTTCTAAAGGGCACAATGGTGAACTGAAAGAATGCTCAATTAAGTTTTGTGAAAAGAAAGTACATTGTTGATCATAATGGTGCATCGTGCGTCTTTCTCAAAGCTACTGTGCAACGGAGTGCAGTGACTTCTGAGGTAAGCTATGGGCTCGATGGGCAATACTGGGGAGACAAACGGTGTATGTTCAGCTGTTTTCCTATAGCAGTGTCAGCAATAAAAATATCCAACCATATTATTTTAGGCAACTAGGAGCTACTCTTCCAGTCTGTTTCAGAAGCTACAATATGTGGTGAACCACAGGACTTGTTGGCCTACATTGTTCTGTGTCATGTCGAACAGGTTGTGTGTGTGTGTGTGTGTGTGTGTGCGTGTGCGTGTGTGCGCATGTGCACTTGCATGCATGATGCAGAGGAATGAAGCATTAGCGGATGTTGTGGCCTTTACGTTTAGCTAGCTGAGCCATGCTTCAAGGTTTTGTTACTGATGTGTCAGACATCTCAAGGCATCGGTGTAAATGTTGTAATCTACTGAGCCAACGCAAGATGCCGACACCCCCAAAGAGGTGGGCACACGGGTGTCTCATTGAGAGCAACTGCATTGAATCACTACCCATATTTGCCTAACCGACTTAAACACTAGCTGCGTTTACATGCATTATTATTCCGATTTGGAGTAGAGTTAAAAGCCCAACCCGAAAGAAAATGCTCCATATTTAAACCACGATCAGAAGAGAAACGGCCAACCAGATCTAAATTTCATTCCAAAGCGGAGAGGTATTATAATGTAACGTAGCCAGAAAAAACATTGTGGGTGTGCCACACCAAACACCACTATTCCAACTTTGAACTAATTGTATTACCGGTATTTTAGATTGCTTAATTGAGAATCTGCAATTTGCTTAATTTAGAATCTGCAATTTGCTTAATTGAGAATGTAATTAATGGCATTAATTAATAACTAAGCTAACTGCACTAATGACAGTAATTAATTACAAAGCTAACTGCACTTGTAAAAATAATAATGCTAACACAATGTTAGGTATATTGTGTTCTTCCCAGTTTAATTGTGTTAAACAGCTCTGTCCTATACCTCCTATCCCTAGCACAGAATGGTATTTTTCTTGTTTAGTTTTGGGTTACCAGTGCTCCCATTTAAATTATGCACAAATAAATAGCAAATTATACAGTATGTCAGCTGCTTCCATGTAGCTTAATGCATACTTGTTAATATACAAGTTTGTTAGGTAATCAGACACCAGTCTTATGCCAGTGGGAATCTGTACCTTTGACAAAAAGTCTACATTTGCAACATATGCAACATGAGTAAATGCCATACATTTTTCCCATAGGAAAACAAATCTTTATTTGGACTAGGTCACTGCTGAAAATGACATATGACATCCTAGGTCTATGGGTGTGCCACGACCCAGCATGTTTAATAAAAGCAAAATACTAAGCGCCTATGTTGTTTAATGCCCATAAAAGATGGCCGCCGACCTCCACAGTTCACTGTTCACCTCCCTACTCGTTAATTGTAGAATCCACCAAAGCCGTCCCTCCCCCACGGGTTGACCGCTTGCTGCCGTGATCGGCTTCCAGCCTTAAAGCCATCAAGATGTTGTTTTGGGGGGGCATTCTCTTCAGGTCTGTTTACTGGTGGTAGCAGCTCCCTCATATCCCCTGAGTGTCTCTTGTTCCTCGTTTGAGTGGATATCAGGAGCGTCTGAGAGCTTCTGAGACAGTGCCCTGGGGTATCAGGGGAGCCTGGGTACATTCTTCCCTATTTCTTTGAACCTGATCCTTTGAGACTGATAGACAGGCTCCACTCTGCCAGACTGGGGCCTTGAAGGACTGATGCTTCAGCCTTAGGCTACAGTACATATGGGGATTTCACTACCTGCATTAACGACTATGTCTGGGCTCTGTGTAGCTTTTTGACACCTTTTTGAGTGAACCGACCTGGATTCCCCCCCCCCCCCCTAACTGTAACAGTAATAAAGAGGACCTTGCATAGCCCCCCACCCCCACCCCAACCCCCCTACCCTCATCTAAAGACCATCCAAACCCACACTCTTTTCCCAGCTAGGAAATTGTAGTCATATTTTTGGGGTTGTCTGACCTGAGCATGTTGATGTGTAGCAGTTGGGCACTAAAAGTGCACAAGTGCTAACAGATGTAGCTAGTCATTGAGAGGGAACTCCATTATGACCTTTTTTGTGTGTGTGTGGGGGGGGGGGGGTACCCTATCACAGCAATGATGACGCATTGTTGAGAACATAAGGAATTTATATTGTGTGTGGTAATAAGCAAGACATAGAATGTGGTGTCATTGCCTCTTGTGCTCTTCTTAATTGATATGCATGCGTAGAAACATTGCTGTGGGGTTATTTCAGCTCCGCTCACTGCTAAGACAGGCTATCATGCTAAGGGTAGATTACTGTAATCCTAGATCAGCGGTGGCCAACCCTGGTCCTGGAGAGCCTCAGCCCTGCATGTTTTAGATGTATCCCTGCTCCAACACACCTGATTCAACTGAATGGGTTGTTAGAAGCC
>JAODLL010018596.1:0-26725 GCA_026546735.1 Forbesichthys agassizii | reverse complement strand
TGTGTGTGTGTGTGTGTGTGAGAGAGAGAGAGAGAGAGAGAGAGAGAGAGAGAGAGAGAGAGAGAGAGAGAGAGAGGGAGAGAGGATAAGACAAGACACTGAGCTAAGCTGACACATAGATGCTCTCCTGAGGTCTTTCACTTCACAGTCTATTAGGTCCGCCTCTCCCCCCTCCAGCCGCCTGTCACTCACCCCCCCCGATCACCCCCCCACCCCCCACCCCCACCCCCACCCCCACCGCAACACCAGACACTCTTCTCCGCCATGTCGGCTGTGTGTCAACCGTCTGCTCCAACAGTCCCTGTTGAGTGATCCTCCGCGGGGCGTGCGTGTCCAAAAAGGCAGTAAAGTGAGCCCGCCTCTCCCCTTCTCTCCCTTCTCCCCCCCCCCCTTTCCTATTCCTCCGGCCTGCCTGTTTGTGTTGTCCTCCCCACCCTCCGACCCTCCCCCCCTTGGGGGTCCGGAGGCCAACAGGCTCTCAGCGGTCTCTGAGGAGCTGTTAGGCTGAGCACAGACACTTGGCGGCCATTTGCAGCCACTGGGGACAAAAGCTCACTTGGCTTCTCCTCTCCTCTCCTCTCCCCTCCTCCTCTGCTCCTGTTAAACCTCACCGCTCAGCAGGGGCAGCCTGCCTCCCGAACAACCTCCTACACCACCTCCTTCTGCACCTCCTCCTCCACGTTCTCATTCTGCACCGCCTTTTATTGTATTGCGAGTAGCCTATATCGGGGTTCTTTCTTCTCGCTACCTAAACATTCCCCTTGCCTCCTATGTGTGAATAATGCGGCAAGTAAGGTTCAGTTAGTGGAACGCATACGCATCTCATAACATCACATGACAGGTCACGCAGAGCGTAAATATCATGTGCTGAACACACGATCACACACACATGCGCACACACGTGTGTGTGTGTGTGTGTGTGTGTGTGTGTGTTTGCGCCCTAATTAGAATTCTGCGGTGGCGAATGCGATTCCCTCAGAACACTGAAGCGGTTCTCTCTGTGAGAGATGTGCTCATGTTCGTTTCCTGTTTCTTTCTCCACCGGCTTTGTCCAGCACGCAGACCTGGCCTCTCGGCAAAAGGGGCCTTTAATTAGCTTGAATAATAGCCAAGCACGTGTAGACTTAATCCCCTTGGCCAGCGTCAGTGCCTTAATGGTTCGCCTGTCACTCACCGGTCAGCGCATGAAAGCACGCTCCTGCTTTTCACCCGAGACACCTTTCTCCTCTCTCTCTCTCTCTCTCTCTCTCTCTCTCTCTCTCTCTCTCTCTCTCTCTCTCTCTCTCTCTCTCTCTCTCTCTCTGCCCTGTTCCTCCCCCTCTAGACATACACACACACACCAAACTGACCACTGCAGATGTCACCCTTCATTTCCTGACGTCCGCGTCCGACCTGCTCCCTCGGCCCCTCCCCGTTTGACAGAACAGAGAGAGAAGAGGTGAGGTACAAATTACTCCCTTCCTTCGATATTAATTATGCCCCACCGAACAAGGCCTGGGCTTTTTAAAAGAACAGTTGTTATTTTGTTAAGGGAGTTCTTAAGATATGCAGCAGCATCTAAGTGTAACCTGCTTCGTTTTCCGTGGAGCCGATAGACACTTTTCACAGTTTCACATTCCCAAAGTCAAAACGCCAGCGGGGAATTGAGCAAAACTGCCATATGCTCCGGGTAAATTGAGCTAACCAAGAATACCTGAGCAGTTTAACTGACCTGAATGCACAATAGCCAAAGTACAATTTGTGCTGTTTTCCTTGGATTAGATCAGAGTTTAGTACAGGTTTAGTTTAGTTTAGTAAAGGCAGGGTATAGGTCATTCTTGCTTACTTAGAGCTCCAATCAAAACAGGCTATCGCTCCGCGGTTCTCCGTGGCACAGGCTCACACATCGAAATGTATTGTGAAGCAAAGTGTATATAACACTACGGCTTTTGTTGATACGAGCAGTGTTGAGTATTGAGGCTGAGGAAGAAATAATCATGATCAAAACCAACTCGACTCCCGGTTTTGAAATGAATATTGAGATATGTCGGCGGCTGTACGTTCACGCTCGGCATTCTCCGTGCGCAGTGGCCGCTGCCGGTGACAGCAGAGGTGAGCGCTGCTGAAGACCTCTATGAAAACACTTTGCACATTCCGAGGGTGTGTGGGTGTGAATCAATAAAGAGCGGAGCCAGGCAATACATTCTCATTGTGGGGGGACCGGTCTGGGCCACCAGCCCGTGACTCGATAGACGCGCCACAGCCTATAATACCAGCCGCTAATCAGCAGCAAAATTGAGCCATATTGTCCTCTCTTATCTCATTCAACTCCCTCTCTTCTCTCTCTCTCTCTCTCTCTCTCTCTCTCTCTCTCTCTCTCTCTCTCTCTCTCTCTCTGTGTGTCACCCCTTCCATGACTCTCTCTCTCTCTCTGAATGCCAAGAGGCAAGCGAGCGCAGATTTGACATTAAGAGACAATAAATAGCTGTGCGCGGCCAACACTTATAGGTGAAAGTCATTGCGCCCTAGTAGTAATGGACCAGTATAAATCTTTTAAATTATAAATCGATAAATAGTTAATACAATAATAGGAATCTTTATAAATATTTAAGTAAGTGGACAGGAACGGAATGGCCAAGGGGGTCGAGAAACGGTGTGTGTGTGTGTGTGTGTGTGTGTGTGTGTGTGTGTGTCATGGCGACCAGAAAAACACAAAACACAACAGAAGAAATAGGCCTGTATATTCTGGCGTCCTCTCACGTATCATAACAGCAGCCCTGGCTATAAAGCTACTGATTAGCCACTACTATCCACAGTGGCTGTATGTGTTCTCATACACCCAGGGTGCCTTAACAGAGCGCTAGGTTGTCATATCCGTATACATATTCCTTCCCTCCCCTTAACCTGCTTATCCTCCCATCCTTCTGTCTCCGTGACAACCTCACAGCCGCCGCTCCCGCTCTCTCCGCCGGGAGCTAATTTGCCGGAACGTTCCCGGTGCGTGCGCTGTGATCACCTATTGAATACCCCCATCCCACCCCCCTCATCTCATCCAGCCGGAGGGAAATGACACCGAGGAGCTGACACTTCAATTTAGCCGTAACGGATGGCGGCCATCACGACAGGGGCCCCTCGCTGCCGTCCCCCTCTTCGCTGTTGACTCTCCCGCTCTCTCTTACTCCGAGACTCTCCTCATCTCCTCCTCATCATCATCATCATCATCATCGCTGGTCCTCTGGGGAGAGATGCCGACACTTCTTTATGTGACCCTGTCAACACAGGTGTCGCCGCTGGTACTTATCGGGGAAATGATTCCTCCATTTTGCGTCGCGCCACACTCTCCCGTCTACCCGTTCATCATGGCACGACGGAGGAGTTATTGATCTATATCTCCTCGCCTCTCGGCTTGTTGTCACTAGCCCCTCAACGTGGCATCGATATCCCCCTCCCCTCCTCCTCCGCTACTAAATGATTTTCTCCTCCGTCTCGCCGCCTCTTTCCCGTCACTACGGCGCCGCTCTACATAAACAATCTGTGCGGCCATTATGAGATCCATCACAGGCTAATGGTCCTCATTACCCCCCCCCCCCCCCCCCCTCCTTAATCTGCCCCTCTGTCTGCTCCTCCGCGTCCGTTTGCTCTCCCGCCGCCGACGCACACGCACGTGTAAAGCGGTGGTGGTTGACGGGACCATCAAACCGTAAATAAGACTAAGAGTAACCCAACACTGGAATGAAAGCCACGTCACATTATAAGCCGATTAAACGATAGCCGATGACATCACCTAGTACCAGTTTACGCCAATCAGGCAATGCAGTTGCCCTGACCTTGTTAAACCTGTAGATGGTGCTGTTCTTGCTGTTTATTCATTTTACTTTGGGAACTTCGATAGAAGATAATACACGTGGATACATTTTATATTGTGTTGCAGTACACATCGCCAAATACCTTATCCTCTGCTCAAACACAACCCTATAACTCTCGTTTGTCTAGTTTTCGTAGAGGAAGAGCACGCTACTCACAAGTGGCTTGTGGAGTTGCTCCTATATATGTATTCATTGACCCCAGCTACGCCACATTTGGTTTGTAGTAGAGAACATACCAAAAAAGGCAAATTTGGAGCAGGAACCGGTCTCACATCTTCCGTCTTTGTCTCCAAGGAGACGTCGTCTCCTCTCAGGATAGATGTCGCCTGCCGAGGGCGGCTGCGTTTGTCATTCATTACCCCCCGACGACCCCCACCGCCCATATCCTCTTGCCTCCTAATGAGGTGCACTCCCATGATAACATTATTAAAGACAGAGAGCAAATTCACTTATAGAAGCCCTTCCCCCCTCCCTCTCTCCATCTAACCCCCCTTCCCCCTCCACGTCTTCCCATTCAAGGTTCTCTGACAACCGGCAAAGACGTGCACTTTTACTTCCCCAGGAAGTCAATTAGGCAGCGGGGCCTACGGGTTAGGCCCGATGTCAAAGCATACGTTTGACATCTTGAGGTCGCCTTGCTGATAGTGAACGATGACTCGGGATACTTATTTGTAATATTAACTAGCCCTTCGCTTGAATGCCCATTCCCTAATGTGAAATGAGCCCATCTGGCTGCTTTGGTGATGCATGAATGTCATAACGAGGAATCCGCAGGCAACGTTTTGTCATTACAGGGTGTAATTTGTGTGTAATCTCTGCTGGGGTGGTGTTCATGCGGGATCTTCATCATTGTCCAATCACGTGTTCCGTGATTGGCGATCGGACAGCATGGCGACAGGAATGGTAACCGTGCCAGGTCTTAACCTGCATCTAAAGTTCGACGCAGGCATCGCAGGAAGCGGACAAACTAACAAGGAAGGACTGTTTCTGAGCCTCTGGTTGTGTGCGGACGTGCGGCTTCTGCCGCCATCCTCCGACACATCCATCCGAGCTGCGGATAAATTGGCAGGAAGCCAGCGGGAGATAACATGACAGCTGCACCCGGGACCAGAGGAGACAAGCCTCCTGTCAAAAATCAAAACGCAGGGCCTCCCCACCTCCCACCGTTCAATTTAAGGGTTGGCATGGAGACCAGACCAGGCGAGGCTGCATACACACGGGTGTGCCTGCACTTCACCCTAATCAGTGGCTGATTCAAACCCTCTGTGGGGACCAGGTGAGAGGAACTTTGAGCAGCTCGCCAATCAGTGAAGTTGACAGAGAGGACATCCAGCCATTTTGTGGTTGGTACAGTGTCAGAAGAGGATAACAGTGCTGTTTTCTTCTTGCCGGCTTTAGCACGATCTTGGGAGGAAGACCTATCTGAGCTTGTCAATTACTCCAGGAACAAAATCTTTTATGCAGTGGGCCTACCTCTGACCTGCCTGGAAAAATAACATTGTTAGTTTTCCACAAGGCACTCTTCCGCCTGGAGAATACGCCATAATCATTTATCAAGGCAGCGCGGTTCACTTCAAACGTTTGTTTCCCCATAAACAGCTGCAGCTTGTGAAGTATCAGATCCGTTCACAGTGGCCTGGAACAGGTCACGACATTTCATGTGTCTCGTCAAACATAGATCCTTTGTTCCTGGTAGTTGGGTTTAGCTAAACCAAGTAGCCTGAGGATTCTGTCTGGAGGGAACCGTGTTTGCCAGAACACTTATAGTATACAATTTATAGAACATATTTACTAAATATATTATTAGTTTATGTTGTGGTTGTCAGTGGTATTGACCATGTTATCAATAGTTATGGGCTAGGGACAAACCTTGTTACTGACAGTTTATATCACATACATGTCATGTCATTTCAAATTGTGTTCCATGACTTGGAAACAATATTTTCTGGTTTGAAAATAGAGTGTTTTGGTTTGGTAGCAATTTGGGATTATTCTTGCTGCAGCCTTATTTGACAAAACATACTTACTTTACATTTTTATGTCTGTAGTAATAATGACCTATCATGACTATCTAAAGAATTTATTATACTGTAAAAATTAGACAAATTATTTTCCAGGTTTCTCATTGGTTGTCCATTTTACTGATTAACCAAAAACGGCTATTATGATGAATGATGTTAATTAAGTAGCAAATGTCTTTAATTAGCGCCTGGGATAGCCCTTTGTCAGACATGCTGATTAAGAATCCAATTTGTGGCGCACTGTTCACGAAATATGAACCGTCTCGTTTCATTTTTTAGCTCACCATTAAATTACGATAATTCTCATCTAGTCGGGCGTTTAGTTGTCAAGCCGCGCGTGTGCATGTGTGCGTGTGTACATGTGCGTGTTCAGTCGTGCACAAATGTGTGGACGTGTGTAATTCAGGGTCCTGCCTCCATTACTGTCCACATAGCAGGAGAAGATAAAGTCCCCACTCAGCACCTATAGCCACTGTAAACTGCAGTCATAGCACTGAACTGTAATGGGGGAGAGCGAGTGAGAAGGACGGTGGGGGGGAAAGTGCATTTTCAGCAGATTTTAGGCAAAACATTCTTTCCTCTGTCAGCTCTGTTTAAACATTATGGTCTGCCTGCCCTGTCGACCAGGCAGACCATTTGAATCTTTAAGCAGCAGGCAAAGATGTAATGCATCCCAAACAAAGCCTTGGTTAATGTTTAAAGAGAAAATAATGGAAATACAATGTCGGGATGGCAGCGTAGAGGATCAGAAGTATGCTTTATTACTGGGGAATGTGGATAAATAATGTATTAGATGTGCATGTTTTACATCATTGTGAATATTGAAACATCGGTGAGTGGTGGGAATGTATATGAGGTGATGATGACCGCTGGTAAACAAACACAACCGACTTTGGTGGTTTTAATGGACGCCGATGGATGTTTGCTAATGGACGGAGGTCTTCCAGCATGCTGGTCTCTACACAAAAGGACTGACAGCTTTGCTTGCCAAGAGCTTTTTTCGAAAAAAAAAAAAATGGGTCTTTCACAAACAACTGGCTAGTGGCTCTCACGCAATCAAGCCAGCCTACAAAAAATAAAAAAGGCTTAAGAATAAAATTGTAACTGTAAGCTAATTGTAAGGTAATGCCTGCCTTTAAGGGAATTGATAATTACTCCTGTTTTCCAGTCAAATTCACCTGGTTGGAAGATTCTAGTCAAACGACCATATACTGTAACCGTTTCCATGTAAAAGTCGTCCCTCTAACCGTGCCCTCAGGTTTATTTTCCATCGAGGTGCTGTGTCCATTCCTAACCAAGCAGAACCACCGGTTAGCAAACATTCACCAGCACTGTCTGCGCAGTGCGTTCAGGAAGGGCGCCCGCCCTGAGGAGAGCAGTAAAGTCACTCAAGCTTGCCTTAGTGTCCGGACACCCTGATACCTGCGCTCAGCTAAATTACAACCCGGGGCAATGCGTGTCCCTAGGCACTGATCGTACGGGTGGTGTCCTTGGCTTTATGGGTGGACAAAATGTATTGCAGCCTTTTGATTATGTCAGAGAGGAGAGGCGTTGGTGAGGGAACTGCTGCATGAATACCTTTTAGTGCTAAAATACAGGTTCCTATTTCCCAGAAGTTCCAATGCCAAATGGCCACTTGAGTCACATAATAAACGTGAGTATTAATAAAATACTTATCCAAAGTTTAAATTTAAACTGTGTGTGGATTTAATAACACACATCTCCTTTTGATGTTTGATAGCCTAACTGACCAGAACAGACAAATTATAAGATCCATATAGGCTTCAATTTTTTTTTTTTTACTATTTCCATTTTTGCAAACTATTACTGTAAAATAAATGCAATCTATATTTAGTTGCCCTTACCTTAAGGCCAAATATAGATATCCTTAGGAGCTGCTCTGCAGTTGCAGACCCTGGCACTAGAGGGAGCAAGTCTATTAGAAGTACAGGGTTAGATGCTGAGTGGTATGAGATGGTTGTGTTAGGCCTGTCTTCTGTAAACTGACAACATCGTTTTTACTCTGAGCATTGTGTTAAATTCCCAGAAGGCATAATTTAAAGGAGCACAATCATATATCAAACTACACGTTCTTCATAAATTAAGAGAAACAGCTGTTTCAGACAACAGCTACAGTAAACGAATGTATTTCAAGAAGAAATTAGGTGAGGTTACTTTATTAATACCCAAAGGTAGATTGGTTTTGCAGTGGAAGAATCATCATCGCAGTTCAAGACACAGACAACCGACAAACATGGATTCTAACAGTTCCTAGAACCATACATATTCATACACGTATACGTGTGTATATGTAAAATAATAATATAGCTAATATGGAAATGGATTTAGCTAAGAGATGGCCTACACCACTCCCTCCAGCCAAACAGCATGGAAAGGATAGTACAGAAAATAACAATGAATTGCAATGTTGTCATTAGGGTTTATTTAAGATAATATCTTATAGTTGCTACAAACCAAAGCTGTGCGTAAGCATAATGATATGTGATCTGAGAGAGAGCAGTACACTAGATGACAGCTCACGGGAGGTTGAGGCGTAGGTTTTGTGTACATTGCAAAGGGTACCTTAGCAAAACAGTCTTAGTCATCATCGTCTTAGTCATTCCAACTTCCCGTTGACAGGAAAACCATATTTCCAGTTTGACCACAGAAAAAAACAAAAACAAAAAAACCAAAACATGAATTCACACATTTCATTCCCCAGCACCCGTCCAGCGACCTCTAACACCGTGTCCTAACTGAATGCAACGGCAAGTGAGCGTCCAGTTATCGCCCTGCATCAGAAACTCTCTGTCCACACGGAATCTCTTACATGTAAACAAGCCACGTAGCCTACCTATTAGCTGTAGCACACTAGAGATAATAACTGCCTTCACCATATTCACAATAGCCTACTATGTCAGGGGTGGGTATAGATGTCATGTCATCTGTGTAAAGGCTTCTGCACAGGTATCATACAACCACCATCTCCACTTAGAAAAATAAGCTAAATAGCTAGCAAGCTCTGCTGAGCATGCTGATAGAAAACAATCTCCCTCCAGCCAGCTGCCATGTTAAGGTAACTTAATGAGCAGTCTTTAGTCCTTTTCACCCGTTAAATATAGCCTAGTTCTGTGGTTTCAACTAAAGAGACAGGAAGCAAATAGAAACAGGGCGTCTGACAAACGTTTGCTCAAAACGGCTCACCGCATCGTGTGCAGTGTCGCTCGAGTCCAGTTGGGACATTCCAACAGAAAAGACAGCTTTTGCCGCTGACGCTCACTCGCATCACATCTGCAGTTAGGTCACAGTGTAATGTCGGCCATTGTTAAATCATTATCTAAACTAGGTGTAATAGACACATTCACCCCAGGGCCTCCTGGTATGTAGGTGTGTGTGTACAGTAGGGTATCCTGACCATAGATAGACAGAAAGACAGAAAGATAGAAATACCAGCAAAGTAAGTGTGTGTGTGTGTGTGTGTGTGTGTGTCTGTCTGTCTGTCTGTCTGTGTGTATCTGTGTGTCAGTCGAGTGTCTCTGTATGTCTCTGTGTTTGTGTGTGTATGTGTGTCTGTCTTTGTGTCTCTGTGTGTCTATGTGTGTGTGTGTGTGTCTCTGTGTCTGTGTGTGTGTGTGTGTGTGCGTGTGTATGTGTGTGTGTGTGTGCGTGTGTGTGTGCGTGCGTGTGTGTCTGTGCGTGTGTGTGTGTGTGTGTTCCACATCCCACCACATGTTGTTCATCCTTGGCCTCCACACACCATGTTCTTCCCACCTGTTATCGCCATGGTTATCGCCTGTCAGCCCCATGTTGCCATGTGGTGCTGTGGAGGGCCTCACCTGTGGTACCGTGGCAACAGATCAAAATGGCCCACGGTAATTGACGAGGATCCGAATAAAGAGGGGGGGGGGAGGTTCTGGGCCAAACATCTTATCTTCAGATGCACTGGTGCCTCCCTGTCTCTCCCTCTGCCTCCCTGTCTCTCCCTCTGCCTCCCTGTCTCTCCCTCTCTCTCCCTCTGACTCCCTCTGACTCCATCTGTCTCCCTCTGCCTCCCTCTCTCTCCCTCTGTCTCCCTCTGACTCCCTCTGCCTCCCTCTGTCTCCCTCTGACTCCCTCTGCCTCCCTCTCACTCCCTCTGCCTCCCTCTGTCTCCCTGTCTCTCTCTCCTAACCAACTCCTACCCAATCCGTCCATATCTAATGTACATGTATGTGCATGGCTATTTTAGCTCCTGTTGGGCCTTTTATTATACTCATACCTCTGAGCATTCAGAATCATTGTCTTTGTGAGCACTTAAAGTTTGATTGGTCCCTTCCTCCCCCCCCTACACACACACACACACCCTGTCTGGTTGTACATTTATGCACTGCGTGATAAAGTTCATTGAAGTGTCAAAGGGACATGACTAGAGCTAAACAGAAGCCATTAGCTGCCAAACTTCAAAGACACAAAGGAACACGCTCGCCCTCGGGCAACAATGGCTTCAGGAGAAAACACGGTTTCTATCAGCTCCAATAGTTCCATCGTCTCTCGGAGCCCATGGCTGTTCAGATGGACCTATCACTGACCAAGCTACTAGGGCTGTGCAGGGTTGGAAGCCAGTGTCTTGCACACATGACTGACCTTTGTTCTCCGTGGTGTTTCTATTGAGCTGTTTGTTCTCCTGTGAAGGGTAAGACGTGGTGGTGCCGCTTCAGGTACTTTATTGGCATTCAGAGAATACCTGAGGGGTAAAATCATTCACCTAATGAGAATAGATGCGTTATGGTATCTTACAAGCAGATTAGTAACCTTTTTAAACAGTGTGTGCACCGGCTAAATCTATGGGTAGTTCAGAATTGCCAGGTAATATGTACTTTCCATTTATTTCAACTTATTTAGGTTATTTGATGTGCTGTGTTAATCACAGTGCGTGTTGTGATTTGGAACATGATCGCGTCACATGATAATAATAATAATAATAATAATAATAATAATAACAATAATAATAATAATAAAAATAATAATAAGTACAACTGAAGATATTCCTTCAAGTAAAAGTCTGGTCCTGATGCAAACAAACGGTGACACGTGGTATATTTCTCCCCAAGTTTGGGTTTTGTTAATGGGGGACCCTTTGCAGGTGGAGGTCTCGCCTTACGAAAACACAGCCGGCCATTCATTCCACTTAGGACCACTATAAGTAATAAATGATGACCGTTCAGGCCACGTCGTAAATTCTTCCCACACGCCTTGATGGATGGCTCGGTTCGAGGTGAGCTCTAGCGAGACCCGGCAGATTTAACAAGTGTTTGGTTTCTTCTCACGAGTGCTTGCGTCTGTGAGAATATGGCTCCACCAGGTAGTCACAATGGAGGGTACGTTTTTATGATGCATCGTACATTTTTCCTGAGCCATGTTCCTCTTCTGTCCACTGTGACTTACTGTAGTGTAAATAATCTTGTGCCCTCTTCTCTTTCGGACACTTCATCCGGATAGGGTAGCTATGCTTTCTCACTTATTTCATGGTTTGCTGTACAAGGCTGCTTCTGCAAATGTGCTTCTGCCCCAAACCCATATGGACCAATTACATGTTTCTTCAGGATTCTCCCATGAAAACCACCTTCAAATTGTAAACAGACCTACAGTATTACCTTGTAGGTCTGTTACCATGCCATTTGAAAATATTAAATGTGTCCAAAATAAAATACAATCAATTAAAAAAAAGCTTAATGTATGCATGCAGACACTGTATATTGTACATTATGTATTTTATTGTGCATGGAAGGTGTAATAATAATTGTAGGCTGTCTCAGCCTCAAGCTGACAGAGGTTTTACAGAATTCTCATTCGGTTTTCTGAGTAAAATAAAATCAACAAGGACACCGGACTAATGAGAATGAATGATGTTGAGTTATTATATGGCATTTATCAAATGTAGTTTTTCTAAGGCTAGCAAAGTCAGACTATAGTCTCATGGGCGTTGATACAAATGAATGTTTGCGGAAATCAATTTCCCACCCCTTCTCTGAGCGTCTCCCCTTTTTTTTTTTTTTACAGGGAAACATTTTAATCGTCACTAAATAATGTCAGTGCGAGAAAAAGTTAGACACCTTTTGCCCAGCGGAAAATATGCCAGAGCTGCACGCTAAGATGATTGGCCAACGCTCCATTGTGCTCTCTGAGAGAGCGAGTCCAAGGGGCCGCGCTGCTCACAGCGGTATAAAACGCACAGCGGGTGACCTTGGGGAAAGAAATTACAACCTGAAGCCCATTTCAAATGTCTGCCGAACACCTAGCGCCCCCGCGATGTCTTTATGCTGTGCTCTGTACGTCTGAATAGCCCAGTAGGGGGGGAGGGGGGGGGCATGGCATTAATAAAATGTATGTATTTATAGTACAGGTCCGTAGGCCACTTCATATGAAGAAAAAAATTGTAATAATAGTAATAATAAAAATAATAATAAAGCGCAATCTTCTAATAATTGAATTCCTATTTTATTATTATTTTTTTTGTTTTTAATTATTAAGAAAAATGTGGGAAAAGCACTGTTGTTTAGTATGCACTGGCGTTCCCATCATTGCTTTCTGTGCAAATATGTCACAATAGCATTTACAGCACATTGGTAAATCCGTGCAGTGGTTTGACTTGGCTGCTATAATAGAGCAGATTGCATATATATTTATGTGCTAAACTTGGCTCGACACTTAAAATCTGTAACGCATTGGTTTGATTAAGTCTGCACAGGATTGGTTTAACCCTTATCATAGCTAGTCTATCATGATCCATTAACTCATTCCACGATCATTAGCCTATTAGTCCAAAAACAGATTCCGCTACGGTTTCATGTTCAGTGACACGTTTAAAAGTTAATCTCTCTGTATAACTTTATGTGTAGCATTCTGAGTCAGTCTGCAAACACTGTTTAAAGTGTAAGTGTGAGTTTAAATGGGATATCTGTGTTGTTCTAAAGCTGCAACTTTACTTAACACAATGTAAATCATTTTTGCATTTTTGTGACCCCCCCCCCCCACCCCCCCCACACACACACACACACACACACACACACACACACACACACGCACACACCCCTGTTGTAAAGCCCTGGCAATATTATATTCCTTTCTGGAGGGTTGCGAAATAAATCCATGCTGTCTGCTGCGATTCACTACGCCACATTAAAATATTTCAGATCAATTAAACTTCTCATCTCACTTTACAATCCCCTAGTTTTAATGGCGCTTTAATGACCCCCACCCCCGACCCACACCCACCCACCCACCCACCCACACACACACACACATACACACATACACATGCAGGGGAATACCGTTATAGCAACTTACTTCACATAATAATCTTTTTTGAAATGCATAGAAATGAAAAAGGTAAGGTAAATCACTGATCATATTCAGCATGTATGGGGAGACGTTCTGTCAGTTTAACATCATGACTTTAATATCAGATTAAAGGATTTAATCACCTCAATAAAAAAAAGTAATAAATCAATAATTGCGTAACAAACTATTTCTATGTGAGCCTTTTATGAAAACCAGAGGATAGTCACTTGCAAAGTCAGCCTTCCTAACAGAAGTAAGTGATACCGGGGTGCATTATGGGGCGCTGTTTATGACCCGAGCTCGTCTGGATTCCTCTTCCAGTATTTTTAGTGGGAGGGAGGCTCTCACAGGGAACAGGTGGACGTGGGTCTGTGACCAGCGGATTTACTGCTTTGTTGTTTACCGAGTGGATGAAAGCCTTAAAGAAAACACATGGCTTCAAGGAGTCCACGTCAGGCTAGAACACTAATAATGCCCCACACGTCCTTCCGTTGAACTGCAATGTGCGCTGTTTGTAGGCACAGCAAAGGTCCAATAGTTCAATATCCACATTCACAGGCCAGCAAACGTTTCAACAAGATGTGCTGTATGCTTAGAAGAAGACTTTCATTCTGTAATATTCTATAAATAATAGTAATTCTATAAAAAAACAAGTGATAAAAATTGATTAAATAAAATGTTATTAATAATAGTAATTTCCTATGGATAATACCAGTATGGAAAAATTTGCCAGGTGTGTGCATTGAACGTGTCAGCGTACCTTGCACTTTTGCAGGAGGTCGGAATTAATTGCTTTATTTTGCCCCCCACAAGGACCGAAGCGTTTGAGGTGCGTTCTGAATACCACCAACTCCCCCACCATGAGGACCGAAACGTTTGAGGTGCGTGCTGAATACCAACTAAAGCAAATCCTCTTTATGACGCCTCTGTGACATGAGCATCCGTGATTTCACACGCTTGATGTAAAGTCTTACAGTTGCCATATTGAATGACAGACACCCTGTTTTCGGGGGAAGAGTGTGGGGCGGGCAGGGGCTGGAGAACAAAGCTTGTGTTTTGGCCCACAACACCCTCAATATGTAACTGCTGTAACTGAAAAAAAATTAAAAAAATAAATAAATAATAATGATAATAATAATAATACAAACAGACATTCGATGTCGTCACTTGGACAGTGGGGGTTTCCTTAATGTTTTGCCCTATAGTGGGCATCCCGGAGGGGGAAACGGTGGGTGGTGGGTGGGGTGGGGGGGTTGCCAGCACTCTTTCACATCTCAGACGTGGATTAGACACACTCTCTCCTTCCTCCCCTTCGGTGTCGTGTTCGGTGGCAACCAGATCCCTCGCCGTCCTCCGACCATTGGTTTAGTCCTCTGTAGATTACCGTCCGCGCCGCGTGGTTAAGCCGACGTTGTGGCTGATGCTGAGAGGCAGAGCGGCTTCTAACAGGTATTATTTTCCACGTCGGCCATGCAGGCCATTTGAGAGTTATTACGGCTAGGTGCATTAAGGCGCCTACCTACTGTATAAACTGGGAACATTCAATCTGGGTGAACAGAACTGGGAGAACGCAAGCGCGTTATTGGTCAGGATTACCATGACATGCTGACGTACAAACCTTAGACCTTAATCTTATGTAAGCGTTGTTGTTTGTAGCACAATGGACTTGTACAGCTGCTTATAGGCTTGTGAGCTCATCAAAAGCCTTACTTGTGGCATAAATGTACTTTAAACACCTTTTAAACTGATTTATATGTCCGCATACTGTAGTATACGTACTGAGGTAGACACGTACTGTAGTATACATACAGTAGTAGACATTCTGTAGCATATGTACTGTAGACACATACTGTAGACACGTATTGTAGTATACATACTGTATAATAATTCTATAAGCGCCATGCGTCTATCATTCTTCATCTGTTAACTATGAGGATAGACCACATAATTCCTCTGTAAGACTGCGTTGATGCAGTATTGCTCTCCTCCCCACCAATTATAAAAATGGAAAAAAATGCCAAAATTGATGCCAAAATTCGCCAGCCATCTCAGGCCCCTCAATGGACACACTCTTTATTCCCCCATCCCCCAGACGCACACACACGCACACACACACACACACACACACACACACACACACACGCATACACACACACTCCAAGCTTAGCAATGGAGGTTCTGTTATTGCACTAGTGAGCAGTAAACCTGTAATAAAATAGTGGTGCCCCAATGTGCGGTATGGGTAATGCTCCATATACTTTAATGATACACCAGGCCAAGCCGTATATTTCTCCCATTATGCGGGATCCACTCTGCTCATGTGCTATTCATAAGCGAGGGTATGGGTTTAGGGTGCTTTTGCTCGGTGTGTGCGTGCGTGAGTATGTGCGTGGGCACAAGCTTGTTTTTGTGATAGTCCAAGAACACACATTGTTCATGTTAAAGGAGAGGTATTTAAAAGTACTCACTTTTCTAGTTGTTGATATCATTGATTGTGATAATGAACTAATGTTTGTGTTGCTGCTTAACAAATAACAACAAAAACCAAAATTTGTCCTGCTTTAAGAATCTTCTTAATGAGGTAAAACTGCTAAAAAATGTACCTCTGCACGTTAACTGTTGTAGATAATAAATATGACAGCCATACTGTGTAATAAATAAACATTTATCATGGAGACTTGCAGACTAAAATCTACATTGCACAAGGTGAAAACCTATTTCAGACTCTTGAGACACAGACACGCGCCTTGCTTTGCTACAGTTCACGCACTGTTGCAAAGCTCCCACTGCCCTCCAGCGAGAGGGGGTGAAGGGGGGAAGGGTAGGGAGACACCGTAGGCGCTGAAGTACGCCAAGCACTCCCGACTAGAACCAAATGTGGCGGCAACAAGATGTAGTTGTTGTGGTGCGGCGGTAACCCCACACTGTAACCACGGTAACCCCACTGCACTGACCACAATGTGATACCGACCGTCGCCGGCAAACCGCAGTCTGGGGGGAGGGGGGAGGGGGGGTGTATGCATGTGGGTGTGTCTGTCTGTCTGTCTGTCTGTGTGTGTGTGTGGTACATGGTTGTTGATTCAAGTTATTTTGTAGTCCTTTGCTTCACCATGGAACGTGAGGACCTTCTCAGCCTCTTGTCCACATGCACGTGCACACACAAACACACACACACACACGTTAAAGCAATGCTAAGAACGTACCAGTCCAAGATCACCGTGTGTGTGTGTGTGTGTTTGCATGTGCGTGTGTAACCAGACTTCCCCATGTGCCCCCGGGCCATGCGGGAGAGGAAGCGTCGGGCAGGATAACGTGGTTACGTCTGGCACACAGCCGCACATCACCCTGGCAACACACAGCAAGACACGCTGAAGCACTGACACACACACACACACACACTCATGCGTGAATGCGATTCGGAGGAGGTGGCGCCGTCCAAGACCGTTTTGCATTTGTTTTATTCATCCTGCTCTATCAACATCCTCCCAGGGCATTTCAGCAGCAGATAGGTGCCAAACAGAGAGAGAGAGAGTGTGTGTGTGTGTGTGTGTGGGGGGGGTGGGGGGTGGGGGTGGGTGGGGGGGTAGGGGGGGGGTGGTAGAGAAAATCCCCCAGTGGGAAACGTTTTTCACAGAGACGTGATTGAGTTACAGTCAGTCCACCTATTGGATACAGGTGAAACAACTCAGCAGTGGGCTAACTCAAGACCTATCAGCACAGAGAGACCGAGGTTGAGAGTACCAATACAATAAATGACTGTCATTGATAATGTGAAAGATAGTAACGGCTCAGCAACAACTTACTACTGAAGGAGTATAGTGGAAGATCTAGCATCAATGCGCTATTCCATTCATTCAGTTATGTATCATAACATTAGTTTTTTGTTGGTGTTTTGGGGGCAGATGTTATAGCTCTATAGTTTCTATATGCTCGAGGCTACACATTTGGTTGAATGCCGGGGCCTTTACAGTCTCTGACTATATTTTGAGGAGCAGACATCTTGTTTAAGGAGGCTTACGGGTAAAGTATGCCAAAGACCTTATAGGCAAGTCTCGCCACTCGGCAGCCATCTTTGAAACACCCTGGGCAGTTATTTTGTTATTTTGTTATATGTATCCTTATAACACAAATAGCCATTCACGGTCCATGCAAACATTCCAGTATAAAACTATATGCACTAGTTTCCCATATATGGAAAAATTGGATTTAATATATTGCATTATATTTTCCAATATATTGCCATATCCTTGTGTTTTGGAAGAGAAGCGTCAACGAAAACACAGCAAACATTTCGTCATAGTATTATTATCAAAGATCTATTTTTATCTCGTCAACGTCTTGCTTCAATTAATCATGGAATGAAGATCGGGGTGACGAGGGTTCTTCGTCTAAGTTTTCATTAACAAACTTAACACCGATACCCATAATCATAATCATCCTCCAGATGAGCCGTTGTCATAACGTTGCGCCGCTATCCAGAGAAGGAGCTTTCACAACTCAGCCAGCATGGCCACCCAGCGAGCAAGCAGGGTCCCTGCTCCACCAGGACCTCCACAGCCGGTCCCTGCAGCTTCTACAGGCTTGAGGAAATTAGATGAATAAAGGGGGGAGGAGGAGAGTGGAGAGAGGGGCAGTGTGGAAGCACACGAGCAGAGAAACAAACCTGATTTATTATCGCCAAAAATCAGCTGCAGATGTCAGCTCACTGGCCGCCAATTACAGACACCCATGCAAAGACCGGAGGCTCACTGTTCACATTCACACACACACACGACACATGCACACGCACACACACCATCTCTCTCTCTCTATAAATTTGATAACTTTATAATCTACTGTCAAAGTTGAAACGTTGGGTACTTCACCTTTCCAGTATGTTTACCCACGCCCTCCTAAGTGAAAGCCCACTGGTGAATAATGAAGATCTCCATTAAAATAAAAAGAGAAGAAAAAGCATTAGCGTGGGGTGGCGTGGGTGATGTCAGAAATAACATTCCCAGGAAAGACTTCTAGCCTGGAGCTCTTTTCCTTCCAAATGTTGTTCCACTGCCGTTGCTATTACGAGCTGTTTTCAAGTCATTACTGTAATCAGCCTAGCCATCTTCGGGACTTAAGCATAATCTGTCCAAAGATTTTTGGATTTCTTTTGTTTGGAGAGATTTGAACATGATAATGTCATTTCGAAAGCATCTTGCAGAATCATCAAAACAATGATTTGACTTTACATGCAGTAATGAAGAGGCATGTTATTTTGGACCCACACACAGAATTCCTATATGTATTTTATGGGCAAATGGCTGCTTATTGCTTATTGTTCTAGAGCAAATGGTGACCTCTATGCGTAAACCCTTTGTGGTGGTGAGTCATGTGAGACATCTTATAATGTCTCACTGTCATTTGTCATTATATGCTCCTCTCATTCCTCCTCAGGCAGGAGAATGACTGTTTACTTCACATGCAATCTAATAACACACTGCCAGGACTCTTTAGGACCAAATGCCTTCCTTGTCAATTCATCAAAGTATTGCCTGTTTGCCACAAACCAGACCATGCACCTCCTGGCACTAATTATTATTAAACGGTCCTCCTTGTTGTGAACATCTTATTGATTCTTGATCCATTACCGCTATTGACTTGTGATACATAGAAGTGACACATTTTCTTATTCCTATAGACAAAATCTATGGAGAAGGATCTGTATTTTACAATTAGATGAAATGCATAACTTTATATAATATATTCACAAACAAGCACTTCTCTGATTCTCAACAGCAACATACTCTTGCTGCATATAAAAATGACTGGCCTAGAAATACTTAAATTGTATAAAAATGTGATTATTCTTGGTTGGATTTCTCTTCATTGACTCTTAATGTTTTAATATTACAAAGTCCTGGTTCATATGTATTAAATGGTCTTGCCCCATAATATAACACAGATGTACACTCCCCTCTTAGTAACCTATAGAGATGTCAACTTGCAGAACTTAGAACATCTTATCATGCTAGTAAGTTGGCAGGACTTGCTCACTTTCCAGCATCGTGAAATTACGCTACAAAAAGTGATGGTGACACACCAGTATGAAGGTGAATGCTAAAGAGAGCGGCTTACATCTGGCCATCAGTATTAAAGATACATAAAACTCTTACAATACATAATATCTCTTCCCAACTCACGTTTAAGCCTGTTTCTGTTGGTTGGTGTAATTTAAACATTTGAAACATTTGTGAGATACAGCATGTGGTCCCACACCCTATATATAATGCATGACAAACACTTATTTTAGTTCCAGTCTTCACTCGCAGCTTACGGTTAAGGGCTTTTCACACGGGAAGAGGGACCCGCTAGTGTGCATGAATCAAGAACATGCCCACCCTCCTCCGAGATAAAATATATTTAACTTTTGAGGTGGTGGCGCGGTGAGACACACATTCACCATGTTGACTTGTAGGATTGTAAGCAGCATACAGCCGAACCAACTGACAGGATTGTCATAAAATGATTAATTTCACAAGCTTTTACCTGAAACTTGACTATTGGACATATAGTTGGTAACGATATATAAAAATGCTGGTTATAAACTCATTTTACATTTAGCATTAGGCAGTTGTACTCAACGTGTTACAGTAACTTACAAAATAATCTCAATGTAAATAATAAAATATGCGCCACTGTCTGTAGGACATGGAAAGATCAGATTTTTGGGAGTTCATCAACACGGGCTTCCGGGAATGCAGTTGCCTTGTCACCCATGTGGTGTTGTGGTTACTGTTACATGCGTCTATGAACAACATTTATGATGGGATTTACGTAGCTGCACACTCTGTGCTCTCACTAACACACATGCACAAACACAGTGTTGGGTTTCATTAAGCCGTTTGCTCTGGGTGCGTTTTGAAAGACATTGAAATGGTATCTTAAATTGTTCAAGGCATTGCTCGTATTAATGTGTCCAGTGTTTGCAAGACCATTGGAGGTACTGAGAGCATTTTAGGTGGTGCATCGATTTGGGTAATTTACCTATTTAATTATTGTTTCAAACCTGTGTATTCAGTGAATTCATTTATTCCGCAGGTTAATTAATGTTCCCTTTTAGCCACATAGCAACAAATGACAAAGATCATTTGTGAATTCAGGTGTGGGGTTTTTGCATGATTAATGATTGGCTCAAATTTGTAATGGTAGAGCGAGTTGTTATGATAAATGTGGATGTGGCCTTAGCACAGCCAGGCTAATCAGAGGTTAATATGTATGTTTACACAAAGCTAACGATCTGTGAGCCAAATAACAATAAAGCACGGGCTAATTAGTATGTTTATGAGGCCACCTTCAATTTGATAGACGACCAATTGGCGCTCAGTGCCGCTAGCTAGCACGGTTAGCCTATGTAAACACGTGATACGTGTCTGTTAGTAGCAGAACAAACTGTAAAAACACGTACAGGATTAGTGAATTTATGTGTTCTTTTTTCAAATGTATTTATGTATATTATTTAGCATTTCACTGTGTGTGACAGTGCTCTATAGGCCTATTCTGTGTGTGTGTGTGTGTGTGTGTGTGTGTGCATGTGTGTCAGTCAGCTGAATTTTTACCTAGGCAGTGTTTTTCTGCTTAGAGTAGCATTTTTTTAAATTAAGTTGATCTCTCTCCTGCATTTGCACACGTTCTCTCTCTCTCCCTCTCTCTCCAGTATACTTTATCAGTATATGAATACATACGAGCACTGTTTCTCTGTATTACTCCTCTGGGCCACGGCCACAGACCCAGGGCTAATATGATGCGATGTGTGGACACAATAACATTCACACATGTACAAAGAACATTATTAAGTCTGGGTTTTCCTGTGTGTGTGTGTGTGTAAGACATACTGTATAAGATATATAAGACATACTGTATGCAGGACAATAGGGGAGAGGCTGAATACGGAGGCAGTGAAGATTACTGTAAGCATGTTTAACTTATATAAAGTACTTTTATACTATATATACATTTTATTTTATTAGTAACGTTAGCTCACTTACTTAATTTTTTTGTTTGTCACTGATCTCATCGCCATGTTGGGATAACTCATGCTTTTCATGCACTACTTATTTGATGGAGATTTCCACATTCCATTTCTTTTTATGACACAAACATGTTCTAAATGTAGTTCGTAGTTTTAGCAGTGTGTAACATAAGATATGGTTTACAAGGATTTAGCAAAAGTTATGTTTAAATAATTATTTTACATCAGGAAGTATTTTGCAGAGAAAACGGTTTTAAATATATCGTATATAAACAATGATGAAGTCTGGAATTAAGACAAGCAATTAAGATAGAAAATGAATGTGTTTTCAGCCTACGTCTATCGTAAGGAACAAACCAAGTGATGAAGCTGTCAAGACAAACGTACCGTAAAAATAAGCGTTTGTGTAACACCAGGGGCAAATCCCTCTTATCTTCACGTTTATCACTAAATATCTTTATGATATGTGCATTGTGTGATTCTTACAGCACCACTAGATGCTCTGAATGTGCTAATATTGTCGCCAGTGCCTGGTTACAAATGACTGAACATGGACACTGTGCAACGTAGCCTATTTCAACCAAGACCCCCTTAATTAGCTTACTGTTAGCAACCGCATTCATACATATGCTGTTCTCAAGTACGGGAAGTCGTAAACCTCAGTGTTTACTCAATGAGCCCCTGTTTGCGCCATTAAAAGACTTAATAGGTAATAATGCCTTTCCCCCAATAGATAACAAGTGCATTTAGCGCTTTGAAACGGCGAGCTGGCTGTGTTTTTGTTTGACTGTATGCCTTGAGAAAGGGAGCTAATATGACCATTAGGGTGCATTTGAAGGCCAAATCCATTCTTTCTGACCAGAGTGAGTTGATATAAAAAAGTTAAATGGGCCGTGCCACTAATAGCACAAATAAATGGCGTGGAAATTCTCTGTTGTGACCCAAGTTTAATCTCGCAGTGCACGATTAGCAGAGAGACGTGTTTTAGAGTGCCGGCACCTCCGAATGACGTTAGAATGATAAGCGATTTTGCCATATCCTACTCATTCCTGTCACATTTATCACTTGCGGAACCATGACCCCTTGCATCTTATCCCCGTCCAATCCAACACCCTCACAGTTGGTGAAATCTCATCCAGCAACGCCGGTGAATAGCTCCGGAGTGACCATCCCCCCACCCTTCTCTAGGCAGTTTAATGACGGGCATGTTTTATGAGGCCGCGGTGGGCCTCTCAAGCTTCCAGAGGTCAGGCCAGCAACAGCATGACAGCAGTGGCCAGAATGGATGGCTAATTTCCTAGCCGCCGCGTGATGGAGAGGAGACACAGAGTTGTCGCTGACGAGACGCACAGACTGGCAATGTGGTTGGGGAGACGGGGGCAAGACGGGGAGAGAGGGGGAGAGATGGGTCTTCAGGTCGCCATCTTAGCTGGTTCGCGGTCGTTGAGGTCTGTTTCCGGGGTGAAAACACCGAACTGACACTCAGTAAAGGGATGGTTGCGTCCCCTAGTGGTCAGGGCATCTGACCAGTTGGGAGGTTGTAGATTTGGACTACCTGGGAGCAAGATGGCTAAGCCCTTTCCATTTCCATTTAGAGCATTTAGCAGACGCTTTGATCCAAAGCGACGTACTGTAAAAGAAAACATTTGTCAGTAGGTCAAATATACTATATAAATTTGCTCACCAGTTGTCGTAGCAACACATATCTTGTCAGGATAATGACAGCAGCACCTCAACAGAGCTAACTATGAACGTTCACGTAGCCTTCTCACTGAACGATGCGTTTCCTCGAAACCGTTGAAATCTTGAACTGCTTTCAAAAATGTTGAGTTGAATGGGCGTGGCAAATGTTGCTCAGTGACGTGTAGGATATTTTTACCACGGAGTGTTAGAATTATTTGAATATAAGTCATTATCAGTATTAATACCAGTACCCAATGTTGCTTACTTTAAATTTCCATCTTACATGTCTGCCGTCCTATTCTGATATGAAATGCATGACACTCCAAATCTGAATATTTCACAGTCATTAGGAACAAATACTGTGGCTCGGGAAAGGGAAGTTTGGGGTCCCTTGCTGGAGCTGCTGCCCCCGCGACCCGACTCCGGATAAGCGGGAGAAGATGGATGGATGGATGGATGGCATTACAGACAAATACTTCTATTGGTACAGTGCACTATGCACCAACAGAAGGTGTTCTAGACTAGAGTCACACTGGTTCTACTATCTTCTTGTGCAAATGTACAGCAATCTAAAGCAGTAAAACACAAAACAATGGTTTGTTGTTTGTTTGCTTTGTGAACGGTGTTCAACCGGCCTGTGACAGCAAAACCCAACTGCTCCCTGCTTTACCTGCTGTTCAGTCCATCGCCGTTCATGTAGCAAATATTCCACCATCCTGAACGCAGAGTATGTAATACATTTACACACATACATTATCTAATATAGAACATATAATACCTGGGAATAACTGCTAGAAGCACGAATACCAACATTGAAGAGCTTAACATGGACTGATTTACTTTACTTTATTCATATTTTTTAAATAGAAGATAAGATGGAAGATTAAGGGAGATCGTTGACTGAGGTACCAAGGTGGACTCCTGACAACATCTCCTCCTTGTGATACTTTTTGTAATTGAGGAGCACATTTCCAAAACTCTACTCCAGTCCTGATTTAGAGAAAATTATGTTTTAGCTTTCCAACCTTCTGTTTAATCTCTATCATAGGCAAAATATTGATCATGTGAAGAGTGAGATGGCAATGTTGTTATTTGCAGATTATGGAAGTCCTTAAAAGGCAAAAAATGGCACGCATAATTTAAAATTGAGTCAGTTTTCGGATATTTGCTCCATAATTCTGCTTAGAGAAAGGGTGAGAAGCTCAGCTATCTGTGTGGAACTCGGGGTAAAGCCGCTGCTCCTTTGCGTCGAAAGGAGCCAGTTGAGGTGGTACGGGCATCTGGTAAGGATGCCCCCTGAGCGCCTCCCTTGGGAGGTGTTCCAGGCACATCCAGCTGGGAGGAGGCATCGGGGGAAGACCCAGGACTAAGTGGAGAGATTATATCTCCACACTGGCCTGGGTATGCCTCGGGATCCCCCAGTCAGTGCTGGTTAATGTGGCTTGGAGAAGCAGGAGAAGATTAATGGATGGATGGATGGAATTATGCTCAATGTAACTTTTGTCCGCTGAAACAGCCTTCACTGTGTTCATCTCCTACCCTCATCTCCTACCCCGTCTCCTATCCTTGACTCCTACCCATGTCTCTTACCCTGGGTGACGTCATTTGACGTGGAGTGAAACAGAGCCAGGCCTGGCCTGCCTTCTTCAGAGTGAGCGGCAGCTCCTCCACCTGGACGCCAACGAGAGAGTTTTGTATCTGCCAGCGCTGCTTATCCCTACTGTCATCCAGGATGTGTGTGTGTGTGTGTGATGGTGGGGGTAGATTGTGGCTCTGAATCCTGGCTTTTAATGTCATGCATTGTATGAGAGCTGTGTGTGTGTGTGTGTGTGAGAGAGAGAGAGAGCGAGAGAGAGGTTGGTCTACACGTCATCGGCAGCCTGCAGCAGGCAGCTACAAGACACCTCTGGCTTGTATCACTGCCAACCACACACACACACACACACACACACACACACACACACGCATGCATGCACACACATTGTACACATACACACACATGCACGCACACCCACAAACACATAAAAAAACACTTACGCACGCACACTTGAACTCACCCTGAATGTGTAATATTCACATGCATGCACACTCACACGGCTACACTTAACACCACACAGTTCGACACACAGGACGTACATTGTTGTGTATCGTACACACACACACACACACACACACACACACACACACACACACACACACACACTCAAGCACAGGCACCACACAAATACTCGCACACGCAGTACACACACCACATGCGCACACACACGCACACACATTCGCACAAACACACACAGTGCACACACCATACATGCACAGAAGCACCCGTGCGCACACACACTACACACCTCAAAGAGTACACACACACACACACACATAAACACCACACACAGAACTGGCAGAGGTCTGGGAGCGATCACAACGCTCCTCATCGACCGTCTGTGTGCTGTGTTTCTGCGTCTGCACCCATGTATCGAGGGCTCCTGCACAGCACTCCCATAAACCCCACTACTGACCCCACCCTCCTTATCCCCCTCCGCCCCGCACAGCTCACAATGGGCCCGGGCCCGTGATGTCATCACATCTCACCTCATCCACCTATCCTGGGAGGGGGGCAGGTCATAGCAGCCGCATGGACAGGGGAGCTGCTAGTTTGCCCCGTTTTCAAGTGGGTAGCCTGCACACTCGCACATACATGTACACGTGCGGGCGCACACACACACACACACACACACACACCCACACACCCGCTCACTGGGGAGGATATTTTCATGAAGGGCTTTTCCAAAAATATACTGCTGGTCCAATTACTAACACATTAACTGCTTTTCGTTGGACGCAGGGACCGGGGCAAACACACACTGATGCATTGTTTTCACAAGGACCGTTCGAGGACTACACAGGGATTAGTGCTCCTCTTGCTGCCCCCCAACACACACACACTCGTCTTGTCCTGAGTAGGACATATATCCGCGCCTTATGAATTTTACTCTTTTATGGGGTTTTTTTCCCTCGAAGAAAATCGGAAATAAACGCTGAGACTTTTAGACTTTTAGTTGAGATGTTTTATAAAGCGTGCAAAGAAGTGTCATGTTATTCATATTAAATGTGCCAATTATTATTATTCCCTTTCCTTTTAACAGGGGAACACACTTTCAGCTTCTAGTTTCAAATTACAAATGTTTTTTATGAATGTAATCTGTAAGATTCTATGAACGTTTGATACATGTTTTAGATTGGCCTAAAATCAAGCATGGGCATACAGTATATATACATGCTAGTTTCTAGGACAGGTGAATTAAATATTTAACATAGAATATATTTTACATTCCAATGTAATTTATTTTTTGTTTATAACAGGAAAGCACACACACACACACGCACACACACACACACACACACAGATAGCAATAGACATCTGCTACCATCAGCAACACTTGTAATAAAAATACTAAACAATTTGAAGTCGCCAATACATTGTATAATTAAAAGACTGTGATCTGCTGTTCCACAATCTGTGCCCAATTAAATGTAGGCGCCTTAAAACACAGACATACGCAAACACACGCTCGCTCTATGCACAGCCTACGGCACACAGACAACGCAGCGTGCAACACAAGGTACACGGTAATGATCTGTGTGTGTGTATGTGTGTGTGGGTTGGTAGCTAATTACAGAGGAAATGACCCTCCATTCATTTGAGAAGTATCCAGACAAGCTCTTACAGCACCCACTCAATTAACTGACATTTGTCCCCTCAAATGAATGATCTCTCTCTCTCTCTCTCTCTCTCTCTCTCTCTCTCTCTCTCTCTCTCTCTCTCTCTCTCTCTCTCACAAAATATAGCTAGACAA
>JAODLL010018586.1:0-26726 GCA_026546735.1 Forbesichthys agassizii | reverse complement strand
CCATCACACATCCCCCCCCCCCATTCTTTTTTCTTCTTGGCCTGGAAACCGCATCTAGCACGCACACAGAATGTTCAGTGTGTGGATATAAGTGTATGCTTATAGTTCTTTAAAAATCCCCTTGTATTTTCTCCTTCTCTCTCCTTTCATGTCAGGAGGCTGTCAGCTTGTGGCTGTATGAGCCTCTGTTATTTGTTGTTGTTGTTGTTTTACACCGCGCCCCCCCCCCCCATGACAGTGGCTGCTGTAATGGGTAGTGATTTGATATTCGAGGAACATGACTCATATGGCATAGAATTTGCATGATACTGATATAAGAGTCAAAGATACACTAAACAATACGTGTTCAACGAGAGAAACTTGACTGTCCAGAAAACAATGTTTTAACATATTAGTAAGACATACTGTAGCTATTTTTGGCTGTTTAAAGCCGTATGCACAGCTTTTGATTTGTGTGTTTGTGTGTGTGTTAGGGCTGAACCAAAATATTTGACTATTCGGGTATTCGTTTCACGTGTAGGTATTCGAGATGCAAGCCCACAAACAGTCCTTCACTTGGATCTTAGATTATCGGTTAGGTACCCGTTTTGTTTAATGTTGTCTCGTGTTCGTACGTTTTTTATTTTTTAGCTGGTTTCCAAGCACAAGAAATGGCATTCAGGCCAGCCCTAGTGTGTGTATGTGTGTGTGGAAAATAAGTTATAGCATAGAACGCCTTCAGGGACTTTAGAACAGCTGATCAATAAAAGCAAAAGTAAGACATGGCTTTGGGCTGCATATTGCCATTTATTTGGCAGTTTTTCGATTGCTCCAAACAGGTAAGCAGAAATGTTCATGGGAACATGAAGGCTTCTAGGGTTATAATACAAACAGTGATTGCATTATCCCTCACTGTCCCTCTTTAGACTACGACTATGATATTTTAATGGTATACTGTAAAAGCCTAAATCATACCCTTCAAATTCTACAATTATTTTAAAATGGCTTAACTAATTATTCCCTTTGAGTTCCAACAATTGGCTTTATCTGCATGCTGAAAAAACACTGTCAATAAGGGCTGCACCAGTACATGTACAAGATGTACATGTACATGTATCCATCCGGACCCATTTGGTACAGGGCTTTCGGTTCAGCATTATATTCGACTACATTAAATACCAATAATTTGTTGTGTACTGTAGGTAGGCATGTGGAACCTAATTTACTGTTCTGCCCAGAGACACCTACTGTATAGCAACAGCACGTACTGTGACAGTTGGGTAGTTGGATGTAGGTTGGGTTAATATAAACCCCTGGGTAGAGCCATGGGATGACACAAGTGCTAATGTGATAGGCTAGAGAGCTGAAAGACTGTGTCGATGTTGTTCAATGATTGGATACACATATGCTGCAGGTAACATGCTTACACACCTTAGATATCGATGTCACTAGCGCAAAACCAACACATGTATGTCCTCACCACTGCTTGCAAGTAACCACTGGATCAACATTCAAATTACCCAACTAATTACAATGGCAATAGGTGTTGTTCTCATAGGATATGTGACCATAGTGCTCTACAAAGTTCCCTATCATACAGATGCCTTAAAATTTTACCTGCTGTTACACTGCTGAATACATCTATCTAGTATTACACATCACACTGCTGAATATATCTAATACTACACATCACACTGCTGTACATTTCTAGTACTAGAGGCTGGAATTTACGGCCAAAATTTCTATCACAATATATTTAACAATTTCGGTTGATACGGTATAATCCCAATATCGATATGAACAATAAAAGCCTTAGAATATCTGATAAGAACACTCACAACAGAGTACTTAAACACTTCTTAAAAATGCATTTGCCAAGTCTATGAAACCTCCTATGAAACTATAATATTTTAGAAATTAAAAACATACAAATTAATGTTCACCTTTTAGCAAGTGTCAGTAACATTCTGGTGTGCGTGTGCCTAGCACTGTAGTCCCATGAATGAGACGTTCCACAGAACTGTGCACAATTATTTGGCACCTGAAAACAGCCCATACTGTTTTGCACTGGCTGTAGTGCAAGTCATCATACACATAGTTTCTATTCTGTTCACCTTGAATACAGCTGGCAGGGCTATACTGACTTTATTCCCAAAGAGCACACATGCTCCTAAGTAAAAACATTTAGGAGCACAGACAAAATATTAAGAGTACAGCCAAAAATATTGGAGCAAAGTCAAAATTCAAACCAAGCATAACTGTTATGCAATTATTCACATTTAGCATTTTGTTTTCATTGTATGTTCATCTCTATAGTATTATGTCTGAATGGCTTGGTTTTTCCTATTTAGGAGTGTGCACCTGTGTACACTAAAAAATATTTGTTTCTAAATAGATTAGTCCTCTCTAGGTGGGTCCTGGCACAAAAACGTTTGAGAACCCCTGCTCTACAGTATACAATATGACACTCTGCAACACCACAGCGCGGATGAGCTCATAGATATTTAGATTTAGTTTTTCAATGCAATTACTGATATATTATAAAAATTAAGTTTCTACTGACACACGTATGTATGTGACTACCTAAGGAAGTCTGTGGTCAGAAATATAGCCATGGATATCTCAAAAGTACCAAGCGCAGATTAAGTCGGTATTAAATAACTTCAGTCGGTCAGTGCCAACCAGAATTGGAGAAACAACTTTGAGGTACCTATGCTAAGTTGGCACCCCAAGAATGAATACAATTATTTTGATTTGTTTGTGAACATAATTGAATGCAAAATAAACAGTTTAACAGCTTTAGAGAAAGTGGTCTAATACATGTTAACATTACACATTAAACCTCTCGGCCATTCCGTGACTGTAAATAATATTAAACTAACAAACCTGAGACAAAACCTTGAGAATAATGAAGCTCGTGTTGATTTAGTTTTCACAAACAAATGTAATATTTTTTAAATTATATGGACATTAACAGGGTGCTGAGGACATCATACCATTGTAAAACACTTGGCCAACACAGACACTTTATGGGTCCACATCTTCCGTAGACAGCACTACCGGGGATGTACAAAAACTACAATAATTCGACGGTGTCGTCTTTTGTGTCCATTGTTCCACATGAAAGTGATCAAAATGAGAAGAAAATGTTTACATTATGTTATTCTATATGTTATGTTAATAAACTCTCTGTATGTTCTAAAGGTTACCTAATGAAACATCTACTGAAATCAGGGTGAAGTCCTAATCAGAATAGGCCCAATCTTCAAAATGGCAGTAATATACAGTAGTATTTATTGTGATAAATATTGTTTTGATCAAATTGGAAAATGTTATTGTGATACTATTTGTGGTCATATTGCCCAGACTAATGTGATGGTGTCGCTAGGCTTGGCCTAAGAAATGCTCCATGTAGCTTCAACTGGAATTAAATATTTGATCAAATTATATTTGAAATAATATATACAGTTAAATCAGTATCGCTCTAGATAAAGTAATGATTACCTCCGCCTATTCTATCAAATATCCACATTGTTTATCAATTTAATATGCTATAAACTGGATTAAGCAAGGTTGTAAAAGGCATTTTCAAGCTGACAGAAAACACAATTTGAGGTTATATCATGTATGTTATACAGTATGTTGATACAGTAAAATAAGGAACTGTAATCAAGTAACTACACATGTTGTGCAGAAAGCCAGTCTGTATATTGTACAACCAACATCCTAATAATCAGGTGTTTTCATTAAACTGTAAAGAAAAGTTGCTAAATTACCAGTGTGAGTGTTTACAATAGCACCCTGATTGGACCTGGTTTCTACATGATACCAAATTCAAATGAGAAGCATTTAAATGCAATCAGAATTATTTCAAATGCAAATAACTCAAATGTCTTCATACAGAGAATATACTGTATAATCACATTTAAAGGTTTGGCATGTTTTAAGGTTTGTTCTAGAATATATATTTGACAATATGATGATATAGCACAGCCCATCATTGTTCCTGGAAATGTAAACAGAATGTTCCATATAGGATGTAATATGGAGATTGGCAGAAAGGCTGACATTTGTAAACAATTAAAGTCTCTAGTTTAAGGCAGTATTTCTCAAATGGGCGGTGGGGGCATATACACCTATGGGTACTTCCAATTAACCAGTATTACAAGTGAGAGAAATGGGTTAGCGTTGACGTGTGGTATGAGCCACGTATTCTTCATGTCATGTCAGTAATGCAGGCTGGTAGGGGTTGCTGCGATGGTCTGTTCTCGTGACACACCAGTGATACAAATGGAGAACAATTTGAATGCCTCAGGATACTTGAACACCACCGTCTATCAGTACTGTAGCATCTCGTCACAGCAGCAGCGTGTGTATCAGTGAGAATGGATTTTTCTTCTGGCAGGAAGATGCTTTGCCACAGAAAGATTGTCCACAGACAATTCCACAATAATGTAATTCTGCGAATCGAGGAGGACAGTACATTTATCATATGTGCGCACTAGTGGCTTATAGGGGAATCTGTCGTATCACTGGGAGAAAAGACGTTTAAAAGGGAGATAGATACTGTAGGTGTTTCGCATAGCTTGACCTCTTGGACACTGCCTGGTATGAACATGTACAAAACAGTATTTGTCTCACACCCACTGACAAGACGACCAGTGCCTTCTTATTCATGACAAATCAATGTATACTGTGTGTGTGTGTGTGTGTGTGTGTGTGTGCACGTGTGTGCGTGTGTGTGTGCAACAAGCTGCAACACTAATTGCATCATAGAACCACCTGCCTTTATGGTAAGTCATCTAATCAGACAGTTATCTCACATCACCTGCCTGTCTTTAAATTACCTTTAATGATTTGCATTGAGAAAAAAAATAAATCACTGTTTTTCTGCATGGACTCACATTTCTTGCACGTGACATAATTTATCGTATATGTACAGTAATACAAATATATAGGTCCATCCACAATATATAACGCCTCACTTCTAATGTGAATTAGGAAGATCATGGAGTGTCTTAGTCCATGTTGAGTTGACAGATTCATAATGTCCCCGGTTCATCTCCAATACTCTGTTGATGCTCATGTCTCTGCAATTGCGTACAGGTGTTTTGTAATCCTTATATACACCACTCCATCTATCCAATTCTTGACTCCCACATCTCTCCAATCCTGTCCTGTCAAGGAATGTTGAGTCACTGGGGCAGTGAGTTCAGAACAATCCCTCTGTCTCAGGGCTATCAGCCGTCCTTTGATAGAGCCATGGTTATTGATTAATATGTCTGAGAGCTTTGCCTTTTGGGGCCCCGCAAGCTTCACTTCCCACTACGCCTTTATCTCTTTCACTACCAGTCCCTTTCCATTTCTCGACCCTGTCCACATAGCCTCCGCACCCCTTCTCCATGTCCCTCTCATTTATATATGAGCCACCGACCGGCTGCAGTGCCTGCATTGATATGAGCACTAACATGTTTGGTTGGACCTATACACGTGTAGTAATTGTACTGCTGTAATACAGTCATGTTATAATAAAGTAGGCTACTTGTTGATCTTTATATTTTCCAATGTACTGTAAGATGTCCTTGAGTGTTTTGAAAGGTGTCCTGATATCAAATGTATTATTATTATTATATAAAGTATTTACTTGGATAAAGTTTATAAAGTAGCCCTATATGAACATGCATGCAGTTTGTCAATACAGCAGATTTGAGTGAAAGTTGTAACACATTTCAATAATAAATGTAGTTTGCAGCACAGTGTGAACTAACTAGCTACCAGATACTACTTGTCTTTATATGCAAGTGCTTGATAATAGATTCAGACAAATACTAAGTGAGGTATGCCCTCCAATATATTAAGTTCCTAGTTAATGGGTTGCCTAGTAAATGAGCTATGCTGTGCTATATTGGGGCTGCTAGTTAATGGGTTGAGACACATAGTGAAGTGCTGGATAAACATCTCCTATGTCTTTCATGTTAAAAAAAATCCATTAATGAAAATGACACTCCCATTACCTGCGCGCACACACACACACACGAAAGGAATGCTCATTTAAATACAGATATACTGACAGACAGAGCCTAGTTCATTAAACACATTGTCTTTCATGTAGAAGAAAGTTCTCTATCAAAACAATGGCTGTCACAAGTTCAGAAGTTTTTTGCTCTTTGTTGTTTCTTATCGTTATTGATACTGCTGCTGGTGTCGATTCTGACAGCGTTACGCCCTCCGTGCCTCACAAACATGCTCTGTGGTTCTTTACGTCTGTCTCACGCTACTTTCTTTGTCTCTGTTGCTGCTTCAATCTTCTCACTGATTTTGTGGTTTCTTGGAGCCTCCTCATAGTGAGGCACAGACAGTACCAATCATGTATGCGACTCCATCTTCTAACACACAGGCAGCAGTAGAGCACAATAAGTACACACACACTGCATCTCCAAGCAATATTTACTTATACTGTTCTCTACCACTCGTTTGCACTCAAACATGCTATGTGTATGTATGTTTCTGTATGTACACAAGCCCGTTAACGCTTTTGATTTTTACATTCCAGTGATGCCATATAAAGAATCATTCTAAGTGTAATTGTTTTGGTGAAAGAACAGCAAAGATGGCAGCCACAATACTTTATATCTTTTTTATCTATAGGACACCATCTATATATGGTTCCTGACAACACTTCAGGAGAACAGGTTGAAACATGGCACCTAAGATGCATTAAAACATCCCAACGGAGAGTTTACCAGGACTTGCTACTGCCCTGCTCCGAAGAAAAGAGTCAGCTGGTCGGTGTACTTCTACTCACCCCCAGCCCCCTCCCTGCACGCACGCGCACGCACGCACACGCACACGCACACACACACACGGTCCACACCAAACATCCACCAAGTGACAGGTGATTGTGTTCCTACGACGATTAATGACAAAAGGAAGAAATCAATCCTTTAAAAAAAGAAAAAAATGTATACAATATAGGTAACATAGTTTGTGTATCAGTACAGCACACCTATCAAAAAAGATGAAGCACACATAAGAGACTTCAGATATAAAGTACAGTAGCCAATTATTGTACCATCCTATTGCCCTGGAGTATTACTTACTGGCATTTAAAGTCTTAATGGATACAGGAACAAATTAGTTTTTATATCTGTTCAGCCTACACTTGGGCCTCTCAATCTTTATCCGCATGGTTGGAAGAGGCGATCAGGGTGCAGACAAAACTCTAAGAGACTATTTTCTGGGCCAGTCTAATGACAGTTTGGCCATAAAAAAGCCTGAATGAATGGGTATTGCTCAGCATTCATAACCTTCTGAGATGCTAAGGATTTGTTATATGCGCTGCCACAATGAGTTCTCAAATCAAGCTGGGACACCATATGCTAAGCGGCTCTACAGGTTATCATTACAAAATGACGAGAACATTTGGTCTACCAGCTGCAACCTAAGGCCACGTGTCCACCAAAGCATTTTTCCTCAGCTGAAAATGCCGGTCGCTCTGCTGAAAAAGCCCAACTTGCAGCGTTTTTTTCAGCTGAGACGCTTTGGTTGCTATGATACAGCATCTCCATGGGAATTCATATGTTGCAAATAGAAATGCTAGTTTATGTTATCAACACATTATTTCATTTATAATATTCTATACATTATTTTTCATGTTAGTATTGTTGTGGTAGTCCGGGGATATCATCTGACTATCAACTTCTCCATCGTTGCTGTTGTTGTGTGCATAAAGTACGATGTGATGGTTGCTTGAAGTATTTGTCCCGCCCCTTCACTGCTGCAATTGCACGGCCGGGTAAACAGTGTCAGTGATGGGCGCAGCGTTACACCCAAAGTTGAACATTTTTCAAATTGAAAAAACGCTTGGCGTGAAATAAACGCCCAGCGCCTGGCGTTCGGGGTGGAAAAAACGATCAGTGCCAAGCCGCGTTTTTAGAAACCTGGAACAACGCGGCACTCCCATTGGAATCAATTGAAAAATAACACTGGTGTGAGAAAAATGTTCTGTAGGGGAAGAAGGGGAAAGAGACTCAACAGTAACGTTGCTATCGCCTGTGCAGCCACACTAGGGCCCAGGGTATTTGGGGGCCCGGTGATCCCAGCCCAGATCTGTGTAATGCAGGTCACCGCTACTCTCAAGAACAATGCATCTCCTGATTTTTAAACACTGCTTCATCACGACCAACTAATATGATAAATTGTTTTACCAAAATAGTATTTTATTTCACAAATATTTACCTACCACGTTAAGGAAATGTAATGCATTCTGGGATTAATTTATTCAAAGCATTGTTGTTTCTATAGTTACCCGAACTCCATTTCTATGAATGAAGTGCTGCTACTAAGCTAACCAACTCCAGCCACATTAGTTCAAACAAAAGAGTGTTTTGATAATTTTCGTGTTTTGATCATGTTGTCTGTTACAAGCTGTTCTGTGAAGCACCTGCTGTCAACAGGACAAAATACAGGAAGACCAAATAGACTTTCATTTCTGGCATTTGAAAGGGAATTTACAGAGACTCTATGAAGTCAGATTTACTAAATATTTGGATAAGCCACAACATAGTACACTATGGCATGTACAATTATACAGGTAGGCTGTCCCAATAACATCGTATTACTCTTTTTGATTATAGTAATCTATAATGCCAACTAATATTTCTTTGGAAACCATGTTCTGGTCTGTCATTAAGGCTTTTCATAGGGCCCAGTGGCAGCTCCTGACAAATATGTCAGGGGGAGCAATTGTTGCAATGATAGCTAAAGTGACCCATTTAATGGATACATTTACTTAAGTCAGCTAGCTAACTTGACAGTCACAATGAATTATAAAATTTCCATCTAAGAAAACCAGAATTGATATTCGATCAAAATCGTTATTATATATAGCCGCGGAAAAATAAAGAGACCACTGAATGGTAAAACATATATAAATAGAAACATTATATACATGTAGATATAAAAATAGATATTTTAGGAATAAAAATCTGAAGAAATGCTGCAGTGGTCTCTTCATTTTTTCTGCCGCTGTATATTTTCTTGGAATGGCTGGGTATTTTATTTTTAACTTAGTTACACAAAGGGTAATTACTCAAATCTAGAGGGTATGAACATTATCCTAATAAGAATAATATCTATGGCTCATACCTTATGGACTGCACAATGCATGTGAATCTCTGGAGGGCACGTTTGATGAAGACCTTTATCTTCAGCTGCTGGTACATCATGTCAACGTGAGGCATGATTTGATGAAATAGGTTAAGGAAAAACGTTTAAATTATCATCCTGCAACATCCTCTGGTAGCCAGATGCCTCCCTATCAAATGAGCTGGTCTTTCTGATGGATTCAAAACACTGGATTCATCAAGGCTCTCATAAACAGGTATCCACGATTCTGCTGTTGAAATTCCATCTGGTAGACGATGCTCTTGGCAGCCTTTTTGTAACAATCTGGTCGAGAATGCTTGTGCGTTTTGGCGATTTGGTAAAAAATCGTGTAATGCCACTCAAATCTGCAAAGAAAACTCTCACTGCCGGGATGTTTGAAGTGGCTTGTTGCCTAAGCAGATTCAACTGGTGTGGTGGGCATTTTCGTAATGTTCATGCACTTTTTGCTGCACACCAGCCCCCTCTCCCCTCATCACACTGGCCCTGTCGTATGCTTGCGTGATGACTGAGTATACCTTTGCTATCAGTGAAAATTGTATCCAGTCTCTTCAAAATTGCAGTGGCAATTGTGTCGGCTGTTGCATCAGAGATAGGGACAAATTCAAAGAAGCGTTCATGCACGTCATGGTTCTTGTCGACAACAACTGAGTTTGCGTTGCAATATCCATGGTTTCATCTGCTTGGATTGCTATGCATTTTGCTGACTTCACCTCATCCATGATACGTTCCCTGATGAGCATGCAATCTAGTTCATTTTGCACAGTTTTCGACATGTCCTTGAAGACTGTGGCAGTATTTAAAGTGCCCCTCAAACACCTCATCGAGTAGAACCACAATATTGACTAGCCCACGGAAATTCCTAGGGTTGCTGGAACCCTCACTCTCATCTTGTGATTTTTGCCCACCTCATCATTGTGTCGACGCACTGCTATCCTGTAGCTCTCATCCAAATGTGTTGCAATGTTTACCCTCCCAAAAGCTGAACATTTAAGACAACGGTCCATATGAATCTTTGATGCTTCATGCTTTCTCACCTTCTCTGTCAGATAATGCATATCGGTGGCACCTGTCGTTGTCCAAGCTTTGTCTGTGCCAGTGTATCCATCAGGATGGAAAATAATGCACAGGTAGCAGAACAGCACGTTAGCTACTTGCTATGTGGCTACATGGCTACGCATCCTGCTAGCTTTGCGAAAATCCTTGGTTGTACGATTTCCCCCCCATTCTAGATAATTGCTTGATTTTTACTTTTTGTCTGGATGGTCCTAATTCTTCATAGTTCCTAGTTGCATTTTTTTCGCGATTACTGCGATGACTGAACGAATTCTCTCTTAATGAGACGATTGAGTTCATATGAGCAGTTGAGGTACCGGTAACGTTAGACATTTAAAAAATATTCCTCTCTTCTTCTCACACCGTACAGTAAGCTACGTCACTTCAAGAAATCTGTACTGTTTGACGTAAACGCGTTAGTGCAAGCACTCCCGGAAGCCACAGAGAATGCATTGCAGAGACTGCATTTTGGAAAAAGGTTTATTAATGTGAATGTCTATGAGAGTGATCAAGACGATTTTCAACCATTTTGAAATCACTCAAAAAGGGGCGGGAGGCTACGTACTCCACGGAACAATGGATGCTGATTGATTGGATTACAGTTTGAAATTCCCTCCTATCTCTTTCTCCCTTTGGCAGTGCGACACCTAATCGCCCTAAGGAACAAACCGTCCCTGATAGGGCCCGTCAATTTGTTTTGCACCTGGGTGATTAGGCTACGCTGCTGGGACTCAGTGGTCTGTCTGTGCTGTTGACTCTATTATGCTGTCATGATCATTTACAGTATGACACAATAATGACTGAATGGTCAGTGTAGAATGTTTATCTTAAACATTAAGGACATACAGTATATCTCACAAACTCTCTATGCGCTGACTTACATTAACATAAATAATTTTCAAGTAATCTTGTTAATAATGTTGGCAATCCCTGCAAAAAAGACTGTCAACCCATGACAAAATATTTGTGTATAGTTTCCTTTTAAACTAATTGATGTTGATTGACTAAATGTGTTCTTCTACCAGCCTGCGTTAGACTTGCATTCAAATAACAAATTAAATAAACATGATTTCTATAATGAACCCTTTGAACCCACTTGTTCATTAATATAATATTATGTTAGTATATACTTTTGTTTCAATAATAGCATTACATTTATAAGGTTGTAAAAATACTAAAGCAATACTTCTGTCATTTAGCATCAAATTACTTCCTAAATGGAATACACTATAGGCAGGGTTGGTTACGTTACTTTTAAATGTAATCTGTTACAATTACCAGACTAAATTTCTAATCATTAACATAATTTGTTGATTACCTTAATTTACAGTTAAGCAATTTCTGCTTTTTGTAATCAGATACATGTAACTGATTAAATGTTCATTTACCAAAATAACTGCGTGAGTAGGCCTATGACTGGACATTCTAAAATGCTCAAATAGGCCTTTATCACACACAGTGGAGGGCAATGTGCATGCCTTTTCCTGTCTATAACATAAATGTAATTTAAGTAATTTCATTGATAGAAAAAATATATAGATTTCAAATCTGCACTGCAAACTGCTTTATAAAACACTTATTTTAGGAGTTCTATAGCCTATTGGAGCACGGCTCGGCATTAAATATTGTCATGCACATGCACTCTCAAGTTCACTTGTCATTCAGTTAAAGTTACTTGGCTGAAAGAAAGAAGCTGCATTTTAGTAGTGTGTAGGCTATATGCCTGAAGCCATTCGTCCTCTTAAGCGGAGGTTAATGTTCTAGGGTTACAGGGTAAAATCCAAAAGAAAGAAGTTGTGAATACTGCTGCTATAAACTATGGCTTAGCCTACTCTGTTTGATTCTACCTATGCACGGGAGACTGCGTGCATCAGGTTCATGGGACCTGGTTTCTGCTGTCATATTTGCCGCTGCAAAAGAGTTAAGAGTTATGCATGGTTTTGTCGACAGCTTGAGGCGGCACAAAATGCAACGGAAGCTCTATGCAGGAAAAACCCTGATGAACAGCGCTAAAAGAAAAAAACTATTTATATAGCCTATGCCTTGAACCTTAAGACTAGCTACTTCAGACTCCTTTAGCCTATTACTGGACACTGCAAAATACAATTTATAGCATGCCTTTCCTGTCGACACCTCCAGCACCGGATAAGTTAAACCCTGCATGAACGATGAAACCAAGTGCCAATAAAGTACTGCTAAAAGGTTATCAACTGGGATCTTTTGGCTCGCCATTGCTGTGGATGTGTGTTTTGACGGTGCGCTGCGTGTAGGCGGACCATATACTCATGAGCGGATGACCTAAACGAGCCGCCACTCACAAATTGTTTTCTCTGGTGCTGAAATGTTGCGTTGTTGGCGAATTCTCTCAAAATAACAAACACCACTTAATGTTGTGTTAAAATGCATTAGAACTTGCATTACTGTGATTGTAACGAGTAAAACAATGATCAAAATGTTATTTGTAATGCTTTATATTACTACATTACAGCAAAATTCAATATATTAATGTAATTGCATTACAAGTTACTAATTGTAACTTGATACTCTCAACACTGTTTAGCATACACTTCTTATCCAAAGCAAATTTAAGAATACTGTTAACTAGGGTTATGTATATTCCTCAATGATACTTTCAAGTAGGTTTGAGCATGTTGGGGCTCAAAACTAGGAATCCATCCGAGTTTACAAAAATTACTACATCAACATACATATATAAATGGTTTATATGTACAGTATATCTAAATACTTTACAAAACATAGTTCTAAAATTGTATGTCTCTCTCGCAGCTCCTGCAGTTCTGCCTAGCGGATAGTATATTTAATGTCACTGCTGTTAAGGGCATAATGATCACAAAATGAACAGTATTACATTGCTGTGGTTTAGAAAAAATAAAAGCAGAGGAGGAGTTGAGTGGCAGGGTCTTGATATCAAATCTGACTGTTGTATTATTAAAATAGTGTGACCGGCTAGAAATCGTTATTGCAGTAATGTCTTGACAGAAGACAGAAGCGCAGATTGAAGGGGGATTAGTTGTGGGTAGTGGTGCTGGCTGCTTTGTTATGTGAGTAAGAAAGCAGGTTGCAGACTTACGTCTTCTCTCTCTCTCTTGCTTTACATGAATAAATGTCCCAAAGTGATTAGCCTAGCTTACCGACAGCCATGCTGTGATGTTTCCACACCAGACACTTTACTCAACAGTCATTTTCATCATACAAATCCAAATCCAAATACAGCGCATTGCTGCCCTTCCATTTAAGAAAATCAATCAGTATCACGTATAGCGTGAAAAGTTCAATGTTTTAAATTTAAAGTCTGACTTCGGCGCTGCACCGCTACCGGGCAACAGCATTAAACGGCAACGGGAAAGAGAATCCACCAGCCCGCAGCCGCTGCACCCAAACCACTGACATATTGGCTCACATCAACATCTGCTCCTCGTATGTGGGGGGTGGGGGGGCTAGACATAGACTTAATATGCTAGGTGGTTAGCCTAGTAGTCTATCTAGGTTATTGGTGATTGTGATCATAACGCAGCCTAGCTTGGCCGAGACCCTGTTTTGCGATAGACTATAACTTGTTTCATCGGCACAGTCTGCACTGCACTTGCCACACAAACTGTGCTTAATGTCTCAAGCCCAGAGGAAGAAGCAGTTAGCCTATAGTAGGGCTGCACGATTCCGGATAAATCAGGATTTTATTGCTTAGAATTGAGATCACGATTCTCTCACAATTCTTTCTTCTCTTCCTCAATATACAGTATGCCTATGTTTATTGCACTACATGAAACAGAAGGTATTGTTTGTAAATTGAATGCAACAGCTTCATGGATCTGACACTGAACATTGTAGCTCTTAGTACTAGAGCTACAATAGGTTTATTTTTTTTAGTTTATTTTTTTGTTTTTTTGGGGGGGGTCATAAAAATGTGGCATAATATAGTGAATGTAAAGAGGGTGGGAGTGCATTGGGGACATTTGTGCCGCTATCTTGGAGAGGACATTGCTGCCGTATGTGTGTGTGGTCTAGCCTTTTTCCGTTGTTTCTAAATTAAATGATTGAATTAGAGTTGCATGCCTCCCTCGTTTAAATTATGAAATGACGTACCCGGAGTAAATAGTAGGTATAGCCATTTCATCACCCAAGTTTCAAACCGTTTCAAATCTTTCGGCACTTGCAGATTCGATACAAAGTTCAGACCAAACCTTAAAAATGGAAGCGTCATGTGATCGAAGGTTCTAACATGACGCAAAGTTTTTAATATCATTGTTGACTAGTCTTGTGACTGCCTCACATCTTGATCTGTGGGATTTCAGTTGGATGAATTGTTGGCGGTCTGAGAGATAGGAGGAGAACCAGGATAGTGCAATTCCTGAAATACAATGCCAGCATGTTCCAGGAGGCGTGGGTGGGAGATGGCGTCGAAGGCTGCAGTCAGGTCAAGAAGGACAAGGATTGATAGGAGGTCGGAGTCAGCTGCACGGAGGAGGTAATTTGTGATTTATACAAGAGCCATTTCAGGACTGTTTGGGACGGAATCCAGACTAAAACGGTTGAAGTAGTTTATTGGAATTTAGATGGTTGAGGAGTTGAAAGGCCACCACCCTCTCAAATGTTTTGGAGAGGAAAAGAAGGTTGGAGATGGGGCGAAGTTGTTCAGATCATTTGGATCAGCATTGGTTTTCTTGAGTGTGGGTGTCTCACAGCTGCAGTTTTCAGGGTGGGGGGCATGAAGCCAGTGGCGAGAGAGGAGTTAATAGTGTCAGTGATCAGGCAAGAGATGAAAGGCATGTTTTGATGAGGCTAGTGGGCATGGGATCAAGTTGACAGGTAGAGGATTTCGATTTCATGATAAGTTCAGTAATGGACATATCAGTGGCCAGGATGAAGTCAGAGATGCAGGAGGTAAAGGTTGAGCCCAATGCTGTGTTCAGCCAGGACAGGTTCTCAGCAGGTGTGGAGGGTGATTGTAGATGGAGGTGGATGTTTAGAATTTTATCATTAAAGAAGTACAGAAATGAGTTGCACAATTCAGGCATGGGGACAGGGTTGGAGTAATCAGGAGGTTTGAGTAGGTGTTTTACTGTCGAAAAAAGAACTTTGGGGTTTTTATCAGAGTTGATGATGGTAGAGAATTAGGAAGATGTGGCTGTTGAGAGGGCAATTTTGTACTTTGAGAGGTAATCAATGTAAATGCAGTCCATTTAACATTTACCAGTTATAATTCCATACATTGCAATGGCGGTTTAATAAAATGGCGGTTTAATAAAATGTGTTAACGGCAACAAAATATTTTAAAATTAAATTGTGTTAAAAGGAGAGTGCATTACTTTTACAGCCATAAAACTCCTCTTTCACTCTGCTAGTGACTCGCTCGCTCTCACTACTGTGTATATTTTACTTCTTGCTGCTATGCGTCACGTGGTGTTACGCCATTATTTGTTGAGGGAGAAAGTAGGAGCGCTTGTTTGATGCAGCTGATGTCCCTAATACGGCAGAATCGTTCTCATGTTGAAATAAGATCGCATAGAGGTAAGGTAGATTACGATTTTACTTAGATTAATCGCGCAGCCCTAGCTTATAGGCTAACTTCTGAAGTCGTGTAGCCTGGGATAAATGATCATACAATCATGTGAAAGTCTTACGTTATAACGGAAAACTACTTTGTCATGACACAACACTACTTTATCACGTTATAACGTAATAACTGATCCTACATTTTTTCCCCATAGTGTGGCAGCAATATGCTTCTGTACTTAGACATTGCTTTGACTTAAAATATAGGTGAAAGGCATAAATGGATCAACATGGGGATATAATGAGATGGTGTTGGGTTTGAGCAGTGTGTTATGGTCCATGTTTTCTACCTACACCGCATTTCCAATGGCATGTTAATGAATTCAGTTTAACGTTCTATTCAAACCTTTTTCTAAGAAATCTGTACATTTAATTTACACATAATCTAAATCTTAACCTATCTCAGTATTTTCTCACGAAATCACTACAGAGAGGCTACTTTATGTAACCCACAGACACACTTGAGAAAGAAGATGAGAAATAAGCTCTAGATCCTAAGTGACTAAATTTCCTAAATCGAGAATGGCACTTGAAATGTTTAACCCAGGTGTGCATGCTACACTAGATTTCAAATTTGACATAAGAGATTCCAAGTCTCAATGTAGTCATCATATTGTATGTTAAATAAACTTCTGAATTGATCACAGCGAGTGTTAAATGGCACTCACACATCGTTTGTGTTGCATATCTATAGCACATTGTGACAGATTATCACATTACAGTGGGTTCAGTTCAAACTGGATTGGAGCTATTATTGAAGGAGATCAGTGATTGACGAATTATGGAACGTAATTGTTTTACTTTAACGACTTGTAATAATTATGCACATGGCAGATTCATACTGGATACAAATAATGCATTGTGGTGCTAACCTCACAAGGTAAAACAAATCCAGTTCTTAACCCTCTAGCCTATTAATCAGACCCCAATACAGCATCTGCTGAGTAAGATAAAACAAGATATACAAAGCTCACTGGGATGTAGTTGCACTTTTGAATAACGCTGCAATGTCAAAGTGCTAGCATATTTTTTTTGTGGGTTCCCAAATTAAAAGATGTTACATGCTTTTACGTGTGTGATATTTCCTTGACATTATAAATTACAAAAAGATAATAAAATATGCATTATGTTGTATCCATTATAGGCAACGTAATACTTTATACTATCATATATTATGATACTGTAAAACACATAAAAGTAATTATTCTGGTGGTTTAGATGTCATTTTGATATTTACTGTTTATAATTAAACAAACGTTTACACAGCCTTTAATCATGAATGTGCACATTGTTACATTAATTTGTGTTAACATTTTATTACGTTTTTCTTATTATATATGATGATATAGTAAAACAGAATATAATGAGTGATATACTTTACACATATAAATTAAATGATTGGGTAACTGCACAAAAGCTTTCTGTGAATTAATATGCCACCTCACTTCTCTGCTTGCCAGCTGAGTCACCATTGACTGCTGAATTATAAGCAATTATTCTTTTCAATATTTCTCACTATAATTTTTAGGTATACGATCGCTCCTATGAATGTATCTTAGGTTTCCATCCAGAAAGCATAACACGGGCGGTTAGAGCGTAGAATCAGATGCAGACCATGCAGGTGAGGATAAGGCAGATGGAAAGAAAGCCAAAGACTTGATTGGCAGATGGGGATTCAGGCAATTGTCAGGTGCCTTTTCTAATATGACCAAAAGTCTCCTCGAAGCCACATTATTAAGACAGCAGGCAGCGCCACACCAAGAGCAGTCTGACCCTTTCACACCCATGAACATAGACGGAACAAAATGATTAGCAGGGAGAGAGACATAGACGGAGATGGGTGAACACGGGGAGAGATAAAGACTGAGTGGGCGGAGGAGCGAGAGATGAAAAGGGAGCTAAAGAAAAGACAAGAGGAGAGAGAGAGAGAGAGAGAGAGAGAGAGAGAGAGAGAGAGCACACTCAGCATGAGATGCATGGACAACACAGAAGGAATGGTGGAGGGGAAATTACATAAAGAACGGATGTCAGTAGCGCAAAATAAAGGGGGCAGAACAAACTAATTGTGGAAAGAGATGGAGCAGAGGAGGCCATCCCGTTAAATCTGAATGGAGGAAGTCGTTTATCTAAATGTAGCGGTCATTTAACGCCGTTTACGTCCCGTCAGCTAGTAGCTCGCATCTCGACGTCACAGCAAACACTTGCCCACATGTACTAGCTAGCACATGAGGAAGAACGAATATGGAACAACACAAGAGTGAGATGAGAAAGGAGAAACTAGAGAAAATAATAGCCAAGTCTAGAAAACAGAACTGGAGAGAAGAGAAAGTAGGAGAGAAACGAAGAGAGGTGCACAAGCTAGCTACTGTAACACCTCTCAGTGCGGTTGCCATTGCAGTCTACTGACGTCAGTGACATGTTTCTTCTTTTTTTGGTTACAGTGTTGGAAGACGTCCTAAAATTAGATATACATCAAAGACCTATATTTACGACATATAAAGTCATATTTATCTTGTTCTCTCAAATGGTACACACAAGCACTGTAGACTTGTTAACCGAGCTGGACAGAACTAATAGCCCAATGGGAATCTTAGACCTGACAGTTTAGTACCATACTATATTTATGAAATACCATAATCCAGCAGCTAGATAAGTACAGTAACCTTGGGTAAAAGGTGGAAGGTCACACTTAATGGGGTTGCATCTTTTCTCTCTAATGTATAATTCTTGACAGGATGAGTTATAAGAAATAAAGGCCAGTTTTTATTTTTTTCCCCATCCATAATGTACAGTATATGCTTCACGCCCTACTTGTTAATGTGCTTCATGCTGTACATTAGACACTATAAAGCTTTAACTGCATATAGGGGCTTCTTAATAATTCATAGTGCAGCATTAGTCAAAAGTCTAAACTTTAAAGCCTATGTAAACCTGTCCGCAGATCAGTGCTGATTGCAGCATATTACCATGCATACCAATGACGAAGGTGCGATCTGTAGTGCCACCCATGAGGTAATGGAGGTTAGTCGATGTACTGCCCTCCTTAAGGTGTATCTAACCAGAATTAGACAGACAGCCAAACTCCTATCGCTGATGACACGGGAGTCAGGAGATAGCTTTCTAGCTCCAGGTTTATTGTGCAAAATGATTAAGGAGTGAAACTGCAAAAAACACAGAATATAATAAGTATATGTTTTGTATATAAGCAAACAAAATACAATGATAAACGTCCAAAGATGCTACTAAATTAACATAATTGTAAATTAAAAACGTACACCACCAAAATGCTTTGATAGCTATTAAACAAGCAATATGGGCTGAGCTGCGTATCAATCACAAAACGCAAAGTGTCTTAGGGAAATAATTGACATATGAAATAGTTTATATTGTAGGATGAACTTACGATACAACATAATACTCACAGGCAATGCTTACGCACGGCAAAACCAAGGAAGGATTCGGAACTCTATCTGCATCCTACATGAGGCGAACTTCTAAGATAAACTAAATCACTTCCTGGTAAATAAACCACTGGCCAACAGAGGGCACTAGAAACAAGGTAGCGTACATTAAAAGTAAGGCAGAATAGTCAAGGAGATGTCAATCAAGCTATGTCTGTGAAACAAATTGATTAAAACCACTTGTCTGGGTTTAAGCAGGTGTTTGCATTCCCACCCACAATGGACCCTGGTTTGGTTGCTCAACCAAAGCAGCTCCAACTTCTCAGAGATTTGCATTTGGGTGAGACCAGAGCCATGCAGTAGACAGAGTTGCGCCAACGGAAGTTTGAAATCCTCAGTGGTCACTGTGATCCATGTAGATGCATAGCAGTTCCAGGAAGTCCTTGGCAGGCAATCAATAAATACATAACTGCAGTTTTTGATAGTTGTCAATAAATGCATCAATTTACATTCATAATATACTTTATAGGGCACTTCTAGTATTCACAACTATAACTTCCGGGAACTGTTATGAAGTCGCACGATCCGCCATTGCTGAGAAAAAAAGGTCCATTGGAGTGAACAGAGTTGACACTCATCTACATGGCTTCGGGCGAGGCCATTGCTTCTTAGTACACCCTATTTGGGAGCATAATTCACATTTTAAGTAATTAAACTATGGTTTAGAACTGGACAAATAAATCAACATAAAATGTTTGTTGTAGACTACTGTTTAATTGTTCTCTTGGTGCATATTAAACGACAGATGTGTTTATGTGTAAGAGTGCTGACAGGGTGGTTACACTATAGGCATCCATGGGGAGTACCATATAATGTGCAGGTGACCAATTCCAGCGCTGCTTTAAACCTTCTCCAAAAGGCCAATTCCAAAACCTTGCGTGTACTTAGTTATATGCCAATAGCTTATCCAGGACTCTTTTGTCCATGGGTTCAGGTGAACAATGTACAGGCTTGATAATTAGTTTGGGGTGGCTGGGTAAGTATACAGCTAAGCTGTAATCAATGTCCCTCACTAAACAGTATAAGTCCTGCGCGTGGAGAGGACAGGGAGTCAAGTGTGGCAGTTAGCATTAGTTTCAAGTATTGAAATTCAGTTAATTTTGCTCGGGAAAAATCCGTAAAATATCAGTTGTATGATTATTGGCCTTGATATATTATGAACTCTAAAACCAACACTGAAACAGTAGCAGTAAGCCAGTAGGTAGCAGTACCCGGTAGGTAGCAGTAAGCCGGTAGGTAGCAGTAAGCCGGTAGGTAGCAGTACCCGGTAGGTAGCAGTACCCGGTAGAAGTCGGTGGGTGCTTAAAGCCACTAAAAGTGTTGCGGTGTCAAGGGTTGCCGCAACTAAGGCAGAAGAGTCTTGGGAGAGATAATGTCTTATTGTCTGCTTCTGTTCAACCATCAACAGATTAGAAGTGTGTAGACATCCCACCTTGCTCTCTCTTTTCCTCCTCCTCCGCTGTTCCATTATTTCTATACATCGCTGGCTTCATATCCCCCCATTTTATTTCTCTCTCCTCTCTCTCTCTCTATCATATCACTTTTAAATATGTTCTCTCAATTTTCAGACATCATCCTCTCTCGCTTTCACTGCCAGAAACACAGGGAAACTGCACAATGTCAGCATTTTCTTTGTCTGTGTGTGTGTGTGTGTGTGTGTGTGTGTGTGTGTGTGTGTGTGTGTGTGTGTGATCGTGCGTCCGTGTGTGTGTGATCGTGCGTGCGTGCGTGTCTTCGATCCCCTTCGCCGTTTTTTGTGAGCTCCAGACCAGCAAGCTGTTTATAATACCAACAGAAGATGCGGGGAGCTGACATTTAGACAAACCCTCTGGATCTGGAGAGGATACGAGATGAAATGAGAGAGAGGTAGGCAATGGTAGAGGGGTAGCGGCAGTGCCCGTCGGCCCTATATGCTCACCACACGAGCAGCGTAGGGCCCCGCAATTACGCTTGGGCCTCGCCTTCCCCGTAAGCCTATACTGAATAAATAGCACCTTACTATTATAATGCATAGCGTGCACTATATTTTCACATGCTTGATATGACATGAACATGTATAAAACCAAAAGAGTTTGTTTCAGAAGGCAACGGAGCTATTCTCAGTCAGTCACTGAACGTCATCGTTGCCTTCTGCGGAGACTCAGATGTGCGGTTTTTAAACATGTCAGCGAACAAAGTTACATGCACCTCAAGTAAAGAGAGCCTGTGCTGAAAAAAAACGTAATTTCGGCCCGATCAGCGCCAGCAAATCTTACATCCCGATCAACACGTTCTCATTCCCAACTCGTCAACAATTGCAGTTTGGTCAATGGCCTTTCTCGTCAATTTTCGAAGCGTTAGAAAGTCCTTAACGTCATTGACTGTTGCGGCTATACGGAGTTACCACAGATTTATTTTTAGCTATATGGGCATGCAATTTCAGTGCAAGGATTAGGTCCTGGTTGTAGATAAATACTCAATATACAATTGAGATGTTAAAATGTAATTACTTGAAATCATAGGCTACACATAGCCTATACCGAAATATAACAAACTATATAATTTTATGATTTCAGGTAAATATAATAAGATTCTATACAAAAATATGATATTCAATTACAATTGTTTCTGTTCTGTACAGTAAGTGTATTTATTCGTAAACCAACAGATGGAGCAAACTGTCTTAAAACAGCAGGGTTGTAGTAGAACATGCCTAGGTTTCAAGGATAACTGCGTGGCAATAGAGAACTGGTTAACGTGTGTCAGAGTCAGGTAGAAATGTTCTACAGCAACTTAGAGCCCCAGGAAGGTCAGGACCGCCACTGGGTAGCAGAATGGAAGTGAAGGGAGATACCAAAATGCACAAGAAGGGAGAGCCGCACAAAAAGAGTTAATTGAGAGGAGAAAACTGGATAAGAGAGAAAGGAGGAATAATAAATGACTGCAAGGAGACTGTAAGTCAAAGAAAGAAACAAAGGAAGAACTAATGCATGGAGGAGACTGTAAAAGGCTGAGGGGGGGTGGCAGGGGAGAGTTATTTCAACGGGCATGTGGACCTCTCAATGAAAATGCCAACAACCTAATCAAACGACTCCAAAGGCCAGAGTGGATGGGAAGGAGAGAGGGACCAATAAGACAAGACGAAGGAGGGTAAGAGCACGTTGGAGGGAGGGAGGGAGATTTCTTTAAATGACAAAAGGGAGGGTAAATCGAAAAAAGAAGTAGTAGGACAAATACAAATATTTTATTTCCCATCTCTGGTTTACCTTGAGCCAGCCACATCATCATACAAGTAAACAAAAACAATTATGTTGTGTTACGCTCAATTCAGTTCAAAATCAACATTGTGTCATTGAAACAAATAAATTCTGCATTATTGACCCAAATGGGCAAACGTGGGCAAAATACTGCACTGTGAGTGTTCTGTGTACATTATATTTGCATAAAATGATCATTTCCAGCCGCCACTGCCTTAAACCTATAACAATGAACCTGACACCAATTCCATGCAGCTTATCTAACATGGCCAAACATAGCCAACATGGTCAAACACGGGCATCAGATAGTATTCTGTACTGTCAGATATTGGTAGCTGTCATGGGGTGTCTGTACTCTATAGGGGTACATTTTGTTATCTTAGATATCGTTTTGCTGGCAAATTATGCAGTACATTTTTCTAAACCAGTAAATACAGATTGTGTTTTTAATGCTGTATAATGTATGCTTCAACTTTTGAGCATATCAGACAAGTAGGCAAGGAGAGTTTAATGGAAGAAGAGACTGGCAGAAAGGCTGTTGTATTTCGCCATCTGTCAGAGAGAAGTAAACGATTGCCATTGTTGAGATTTAATGGCCCGGATGGGATGCTTTTTTTAACAGATGTATTATTGTGGTGTGTGTGGAGCATTTGTGTGTTTGCGTGTGTTTGCGTGCGCGTGCGTGCGTGTGCGTGCGTGCGACTGGAACTTCTACTAGCTAACTCCAAGTTTCCTAAAGAGATGCAGGTACGTGATAATAAAATCATTTAAAACCAGTGCTTTGTGTCTTTCTGTTAAAGCTTATGTGAGCCAACACATGGTAATACGTGTGTGTGTCAGCTGATGTGTAGCCTACCCAGTGGTGTGTGAAGATAATGCCTGTGTGTGTTGCACACACTATAGAAAGATAGCAGTATACCGTATGTGCACGGACGTGTGCATGTGCATACACTGTATGTGTGAGACTCCTACAGTGCCCGATGAATTCTGCACCTTACGAGGCTCATTTCCGTTTATTATTTTCCTATCACACATCTTAAGACCTTCTTCCCTCTGTTCACCGTCAAATGTACCTCCGTCCTCGTCTCCTCCTGTCGTACATCTCATCCCCTCGCTCCCACCCATTCGTGCCCGATTGGCGTTTGAATTTGTAACCACCCCCCTCTCCTCATCCTGCCCGTTACCTCCAGAGTTCTCGTCTCTTAACTTTGTCTTTGTCCCTCACATCTCACACCCCTCTGTTTTCATGTCTACGCTGCTCCTTCTTCCACCAACCCCCCCCCCCCCTTCCCACCCCCCGCTCCCCTTCCCCCCCAACCACCTCCACCCACCAGTACGGAGCTTAAAAGTGCATGATGCCGAGTTAACACACAGGCATATATCAGTGTGCTGCTTTTACATCTTTGGCACTTTAACTGATGAGTCACAGGCTTCCTTTCGCCTATGCACCCTTTCTTTCCCCGTTTTGTTCACTCTGTTGAAATGCCTTCATTTTAATTTTTATTATTATTATTATATTTTCATTTTGTTTTCCGGCTGCAAAAAGCACCTCCTATTGTGTCCCATAGCAGGTGAGGGTATAATGAAGGTGCATTGTGGTCCTGGCTGGAAACGCATACGTTTAACAAGTCACTCAACAAGTGTTAAATGCACAGTGAACTCCCCTCCATACGTTGGACCTACTGTATGAAGTACATTTTTATTTGATTGCATTGTTTATTACATCCCCTCGTTTCTACAAGTGCACTCTCGACACGCATCCCTTCTTGCTCGAAGACAATGTTATAAAAAGATTGTTCGACAAACCGGCGACTTCTCCCGTCAGTCACTCAGATGGCCCTGTGAAGCGGCCACTCAGACAACATGTCAATCAAGCCAACAGCCTCTAAATCATTCAGTCCATCTTAATGACAGACGGACAGTAAGCCAGTAAGAAACTTCTCTCCTTTCACCCTGCTCTTACATCGAGGTGTATTGCAGTGTGCATACCAGGGGACCTTTCCATCTGTGTTGCTGTGACATTGCTTTCAATAAGGTAACATCCACAACCGCGCTGTGTGCTCCTCGCGTCCTTCATTACACACCGGGGGACAATTCTTACCGTGTCTCTGCAATGTTGGCTCGTCATTGTGAGCATCCATTACAAGCTATTAAATATGGATGCAAAGCGCTTGATGTGAAAGAGAATGCCCCGTGGCTAAAATGTACAGTATGCATGCACAAATACTACCCACACACTCTGTGGGCTGCATAGTATGCCACTTGATATAAAGGCATGTGTGAAAGTGCACAGATTTAAATTTAAATACAAACAAAAACATTAAAACATACTTCTCTGGCTTTTATGTAAAATTAGCAAACAATCACCCACACATTATGGAGTGAACATGTCAATATGAAACTTAATTTGTACTTTACACCTACGTTTTAATGTCTAAGGACGTCTGTGTTGCCCATGTTTGCACGTTTCCAAGCATGCATGGGCAGCATTGTATTGCTATTCTTCTTGTGAGCACTGATATGAATTCCATAGTTGGAGTTTTAGAGATGATGTGGATGAGTTTGTATCGCAAACCTATTGCCAAACTTCTGAGTAATTATAACAGAGTCTGTGTATGTTTTTGCTGTGTGTGTGTGTGTGTGTGTGCGCCTCACTGACTGGCTCTCAAAAATCACATTAATGGATGAAAGTAGCTTGTGCAGCAGCTGCCTCGTTGCTTTGAAATGGAAATAGAAGTCATTGGCAGCTCCATATGTACTGTAGGCACACATGCACAATCAGGTGTGCACCTACATACCCAAACACACACGAGCGCACACACACACACACCCTTAAACCATGAAACTAAGCTTAAAAAATGAAACAACACTAATAACATTAAAAGACACATTAGCCTCTGTAATGATACAAGCTAAACATTACCCTGCAGCTTAAGGGAAATGTCAATGGTTAACCAAGGTCGAAATAGACAATATGCATTACCAGAGATAAATTATTAAATATGTTGGGTAGAGCTTAAGAAAAATATATTATGTATATAAAAATATCTATCAGACATATAGCCTGTGGCATTACTGTAAATGGCAGATATTCTAAAATGTTGTTTTTTTGTGTGTTTTTTTTTTTTTTTATGTGGTTAAAACAGGTTGAACTCACTTGTGGAATAGGCCTAAAGGGGTTATCGGCTCGCAGTCGTTGGGTGTGTGACCCTTTATTCTTCTCATAGTGTCAAATTAAACAAGAACAGGAAAATAAACTCACTACAGTCCAAGATGATGGAACTGAAGTATGTGCACATCATGCAGCACAATGGTGGTCAAGGCTTTGCTATGATACATCAATCACCATGAGCTGGACAAGCATGTCAGATGGCATTACTTTCCAGATAGATTCAGAAAGATTGTACGCAGCGGAGGAAAAGATTGCTTCCACACACATATTTTTATAAACAATTATTTGAATTAGCTTGGGTTTGTTCTTTCGTGAGCTTGTTTGTAAGCTTGTTGCTATGCCAACCAAAGAACTTTCATTAAGAAATTCACTCGAGAAGCAATTTTTAGAGTTTGTTGGCAGAGATATAATGTACCTTGAAATAACCCTGTTTCCACCACAGAAAGGCAACTGCATGACCAAAGCAGCACACGCTACAAGTGAACATGCTACAGACTTCTACAGAATGGTTTCCACAGCTGTAGAGCAAAATATTATAGCCCATGTGTTATGAAATTGTTCTCATATCACACAACACTATTGTGTTGTGTGATATCATTAAATCAGTGTGAGAGCCACACAGTTAGTTAGTCGCCTAACTGCACATAATTCAGTGGACTAGCCAAATAGTTATTAAAAGAAATGATCATTTATAAATTAAATATACAGCAAAAAAAGACTATATTGTAATACAAAATAGATGTTTTATGCCATCCCAGAACCAACCTACTTGTTATAAGTTTGGTTGTTTTAAATATGTGTCAGATGGTAAGGCCTCCTTAGCCTGGTGTAACCAGGCCCTTGTCACTTTGTGAATATAGTCTGGCCACTCTCCATTGGGAAGTGTTAACAGTCGTTGCACCCTACTGGGCATAGACCTCTGGTTAAATTTGAAACTAGACAGGCCTTCTTTCTACATACATGCATGCATAAATACATCTTATCGTGGTGGAGAGGTTTGGGTGCTCCTATGAACCTGAGGGCTGTGTTGTCTGGAGCCTAGTGCTCCTGGTAGGGTCTCCCAAGGCAAAGTGGTCTCAGGGG
>JAODLL010018575.1:549-26727 GCA_026546735.1 Forbesichthys agassizii | reverse complement strand
AAGGTCCCAGGTTTGAACCCTGGTCGTCTAGGCCTTTCTGTGTGGAGTTTTCTCTGGGTGCTCTGGTTTCCCCCACTATCAAAAAACATGTTAGTGTCATGTGACACTGGCTTCATTCTGGAGGTGGTCCCCAGGCGCTGCCCATTGCTCCCTTGAATTTAGTTTCATGCAGACAATAAAAGCAACTTTATATACAGTATGTATGTCTATTTATCTTTGTGTGCATATACACACACTTATATATAAATATATACATTTGTATAATGTATATATAAATATATACATTAACAGTATATATACACATCCATCCTCATCCGCTTATCCGGAGTCAGGGCGCAGCAGCTCCAGCAAGGGACCCCAAACTTATCTTTCCCGAGTTACCATCCAGACGCGTTCCAGGATCCAGAGGCGTTCCCAAGCCAGTGTGGAGATATAATTTCTCCACCTAGTCCTTAATCTTCCTCGAGGCCTTCTCCCAGCTGGATGTGCCTGGAACACCTTCCTAGGGCGGCGCCCAGGGGGCATCCTTTCTAGATACCGTACCACCTCAACTGGATCCTTTTGACACAAAGGAACATTTGCATATATATATGTATGTATGTATGTATGGACAAACAGATAGACAGACAGATAGACAGATAGAAAGCAGGGTCTTAGCTGTTCCAAGATTCATATAACCCTCTCTATATGTCCCTTTCCCCTCCCCCAAAGGTTTTCAAGAAGCCATCTGTCAGGATGAATGCCACGCTCTGTTTGTGAAAGGCGTAGGACGATACGATGGAAGTCTCTGGATGGGGGGGAGGCATTGGTTGTGAATTGTGCGTGCTACATTTAGTTAAATGTGTTACATTTACAAATGCTATTTTACAATTACAATCGAATTTCAATAGGAATAATAATAATCATAAAATATGAACACTCGCTGTTTAACCATTACATAAAAAAGTATTACTAAAACATGATTTGAGTTTGAACTGAGTGAGATCAGCCCTCACTGGTCTTTGTGACTGTTTAGCCAGAAGACTGTCCACTAGTCCTAAGCAAGGCAGGCTGCCGCCCACAGCTCTGGCCCCTCCCTCCCACACACAGAGAGAGAGAGAGAAAGAGAGAGAGCGCGCGCTAGGCAGGCTGCCTAGCAAACATTCTACGACGGATGTGAAAATGACCAAACGTGCGTGACACATTTGGGATGAGACGCTTCGCGGAGCCTCCCTCCCTGTTCGTTTACGGCTCCAGACGTTGAGAACGTGACAGACTCCATCTGCCGGAGACGGCTCCTTGCAAAAACGGGTGAAAGGGGGAGGGAAAGAACATTTCTAGAGAGGATCTCTGACTTTACAGATGCAAGGAGGACACTCCCATTACATGGAACGAGAACAGCAAGAAGAGTCAGTAGAAGCACAGCATACTGTAGTGTTCGATCTAGAAAGGCAAACTATATAGAGAAAGGCGGACCGCGGACACTTAAGATCCACCACAAGTACCAACAGGGCAGCAGAGGATGGATGCCCTGCTTCCTGTGATACAGAATCACCCTGGCACTTCGATCCTGCTGAGCTCTCTGCTGTTCAGGGTGATCCATCGGCTGCTCCAGCGGCTGCCCGTGCCCAAGGTGGTCCAGCAGGACGACTTCCGCTCATGGAAGTGGAGGAACCTCTCCGTGTCCCTGGTCCACTCCTTGCTGACGGGGACGTGGGCCGTTAGTAGGTGAGTAGAGCCTATAGGCTACACTGTGGGGCACCATTGTTCCTTGTCTGCGCGGAGCCACATGACTCTATTGCTGGTTGCTCCCGGCCGTGACACTCCGTGGCAGCAGCCGAGGAAGAGCGTAAGACAGTGGCAGGAATGGGCAAGACAATGCCATATCTATGTTGGGGAGTGGGGGAAATACCAGCGTGCGACCTACACCAACGACTCTCCATGGCTGGCATCTGTTCTGGAGTTTTGCTATAATGCAAATGGCGCGTTCTTATTAAGGATTTCAAATGTCTGAATGCCTAAAATCATAATGACCAAAGTCATACCCAGCAGTTGTCGTTACACCCTGCAGATTCCAGAGCAAGCAACTGGCAAAAATAACTTGAAAAACCTGTTGGCTAAACAATGAATGTATGATGAGGCATACTCCTGCATCAACCTTCACAAGAGTCACATGGTGTCCACCATGCTAGTTAGTAGTAGCCTAAACTAAAGTATAGAATGCTTATGCCACCTAGGCTACTTGCTAAACAGACTAAACTAAACTTATTTTAGAGTGTACTGTACACAATGCAGACACATGTACATGATGCCATGATGAATGAAATAGCTATGGTTAATTATTAACTTCCATCCTTTATCCTATATGTGTATAAGGTAGGGAGAGGCAGAGAGATGGAGCTATAACTCACAACAGTTAAAGAGACACTTCTCGATATGTGTCCAAAACCAAACCAGCCGTACAGCTGTTTTAGTTTGAAATCCCCACAGTACCACAATGGGTGGTGCTGTGGGAGATATAACACAATCAAGGAATGTACTGTACTGTTCTTCCAAAAGAACAGGCAAATGCAATATCATTGCTGCTACAGCAATATACAATAGATATTCCACATGTACTGAAAAGTAGATGTATTCATATTCATTCAAAATCCATAATGTTGTAATTAAAAATGTATAGTCATCTACACCTGTGGCATTGAAGGGAGAGGTGCTTTGTGAGTGTACCTTTAATGTATCTGCTTGGCCAGGCTCTTCGAGCCCTTGTACTGTACGTCTCCATAATAATGTATGTGTTTCCCTCCAGTGTTCTGCTTTGGCCAGAGTTGCTGCATAACATCCACTCTTACTACACACCACTGTCCTACCTGCTTGTCTGCATTTCAACAGGCCAGTATAAAACACCATGTGCCATGCATGGACTTCACCTTGTTACCTGTTACTATAGTAATTGAGTCTTTGAGCACTGTAATGGAAGAGATTTGAGTTTTTTTGTCTGTCATTAGTTATGTTCTTGGGTTGATTAGATCATTCAGTAGACTATAAAGTACTTTAGGCCAGGCACTAGACACACAGACTATCAACAAGTCTACATGATAATACAACAGTAAGCAAGTCACATTTATTTATAAAGTGCTTTTCACCGACAATAGTCACAAAGTACTTCACAAACCAGTGGAGAAACAAATCCAATGCACGATAAGAAAAGGTACAATACACAGTAAAATAGATAATAATAAGAATAATAAGAATAATAAGAATAAAATAGATACAGAAAGCACACAATAAAACAGACAACAAACTGATTAGCCATATGCCTGTTTAAAAAAGTGAGTCTTCAGCTGCCTTCTCAAAGATTGCAGTATCTGATTCATGCACAAATATGAAATGTGGACTACAGCATTGTCTGTAGCCTATTATCCAATCAAATCCAGTGAATGCACTGGTGTAGTGTCAGTACATATTTGTCTGTGTTCCAGGGGTTGGAGTACTGCCATTTTCAAACAGAACTATTCAAATCCACCCACTTTACCTGCTCTCCAAGAGGCAAATGGGTGTCCAACTAAATCACTATGGGCACCAAAGTAATTGTGTAAATACTAAAGGGTCTGCTCTATGTTCTGGGCTGCCTGCTGGTGTGGTTTGGGGTCTTCCACTTGTCTGTCTATGTGATAACCACAAAGACACATATGTGTGCTGCTCCAACCTAACTACTCCAACCCATCCACCGAGACAAGCCACATCAGACATGCTCACACCATTATCAACATAGTGACTGTTTACTGAGCCTCTCATTGCCTACCCAGCACCCAGCAAGCAATGATAGGCATTTAACATGAGATAGAGAAATCATCCCACTGCTATTATTAGATGCACTTCATAAAAGAGACAGAGCACTGGATGCCTCATGAGGACAAAGTATAGTGTGCAATACTATCTGTTTAGCCATGGACCACTGACAACATGTGTGACTATTAACACCTATGTGATTTAAACACATGGTGTCATTCTCTGACTAAATAACAGATGCGTCTATAGTATTTCTAATACCACCACTATGTAGTAAGCAGATCCATGACTGAGAGTTCATGTGTTCTGTGCTCACAGGGTACTTTGTCCAAGATGCATGTGACATTATTCTCAGTGGACATGCAAAAGGATCATGGGAATTCTTACTTCATCATGCAATGGTAATTTGCCCGAGATCGCAATTTTATTTTTTGTTTAAAGTTTATATAATAATTGTATCTAGTGTTATAGAATCTACAGTACGTGCGTGTGTGTGTTTGTTAAAAAAAACAGGTCTGTCCAAAGCTTGTTAGCAAACGTACAAATTTTATCATGTGCAACTTTAAGAGAGACAGTAGAAAGAATGTGTGCATGTATGCATGTGACAAACTTATTACATACCATATATACAGCGACAAAACAAATTAAGAGACCACTGTACATTCTTCAAAATGTCATAGTATAAATATCATGTGAATAGAACAAATTTAACAAATAGAAAAATAGCAGAAATTACAGAAACTGCTGCAAATGTCTCGTAATTTTTTTTGCTGCTCTATGTGTGTTAGAGAGACAGACAGAGAAGAGAGTGTGTGCTTTGTATGTGCGCTCGCATGCGTGTGTGCACGCACGTGAGTGTGTGTGAGTCAGCAAGTAATATTCGACTGTGGCTGGACAACATGTGAAGACACGTCCCTTTGTGTGAACTCATAATGCTACTGGTTCATGACTGTGCTCTGCTTCACAGGTGATCTGGTGCTTCCTGTATGCCCTCTTCTCACGTCTGTACATAGCCGGAGCCGTGGTAGCGCTCTTCGTGGAGATCAACAGCGTCACCCTCCACCTACGGCTAATGCTCAAGCTAGCTGCGCTGCAGAGCTCGCCGACGTACCGAATCAACAGGGCGATCAACCTCTTCACCTACGTCGTGTTTCGTCTGCTGACCCAGTTCTACCTCACCTGGTACATCGTTGACAATTACTCCTGGCTGGAACACGCGGGCTACTTTCTCACCACCATCATGATGATGAACATAATGATGCTCGTATATTTCTACCGTCTGCTACGGGCTGACATCTTCCCTCGAAGTAGAGGCCTTGTGGTGCAAAATGGAAGCCACAACAGCTACAAAAAGTTTCTCAATGATTGATGAGGATCTAGCCGTGTAAGAGAGACTTGGAAATATTGGTCGAATTGTTTTAATGCTTTAACATGTTTGTCCTTTCCAACTTACACCATTGGCATTTTGTATAGATAACAAAGTTCAGAGCAATAGTGGTACAGAGAGCTACGTATAGAGTATCTACATTGGCAAATGCCAATTCTCTCCATATGAAGCCCTTTGTGGCTGAGGAGATGCTGGGTTGAGACTTCACTTAGTCACGTACTACTACTTCTGGATACTACAGCATAAGACAGCTTCTGAAGGCTACCCCATGGGCGGGGTATATGAGCAATAGGGGATACAAGGAAATATTGTGGATTTATTTTACAAAGCAAGCCCCTATTGCTTGATATTGATATCATTGACTTGCCAAATAAACATATTACAGTGGGTAATGACATCTGTAGGATGTTCATTTATTTTGTCATTATCACAATAACATTAGCCCTGTGTTCAACAACAGTATCACATGACTATTTATTTTAATCAGTTTAATAGAACAAAATCAGGATCATACTGGTTTGGTGTAGATGAGGGGGACGATAGCTATATGGAGTATTGCTATTTAAATAGTACTATAGTTACTATTTTATAGTTATTATAGATTATTATTAATTGTATTATTAGTATTATACAGAACCACTGGCATAAGAGACGCACAATGTTCTGCAGTATGGTAAGAAAGTGTTCAAATAACTATCGCCCAAAAAAACGACTTTCAAGGTAATTCTGAGAATCTTCAATATAATCAACAACAAATATTGTAGTTTGGTATCAAGTTACAGATACTTTTGAAACTGCTGCAGTTGGTCATTGTTTACTTATTCAAGTGTTCTGAAGATACACCCATGCAGATCATTGCAAATACGTTTTTACTATAGTGTGTTTGTAGAAGTGTTACAGTATAGCTTTTCTGTCTATTCAGGTTGTTCCAAAGCATACAGGCCCTGCAGTTAAGATGTGCAGGCCCATTGCTCTTGTAACTTTACGATGTAGGCTATATCATCACAAACTGGCACTTCTGTACCGATGTATAAGTTACATAGTTAATATAGTAGATAGATACATTTTGTTGAAGACAAAGTACAGAAGGAAAGATGCCAATTGTTTTGCGATAAGAAATTATGTATTTACCTTTTGCCCTGTTATAAATTTAAAATCAGGGAGCTTATCCTAATTTAATATGGAGATGTTGCTGTCTAAGACTTTGTGAACTGTCAGTGATATTTAATGACTATAACAGCATAGAGCTCTGCTTCAACAAGGACAGTATGCACATATATTCTAGAGAGTAGAACACATGACATCTCCAGCCTTGAAGATAAAATAATCCCTTGGATTTTACAGTTTGAAGAATACCAGTAAGGAAGTAAAGATGTGTTGGATCTGTGCTGTGCCATTATTTGATGGACCAATGATACTAACTTCAGACTAAACTATTTACATTTTTTAAATTTATTTAAATCTTCTGATCTTTCAAAATGTTGAATGTACATACATTCAGTTGATCATTCATTGATTCAATGAGTAAACTAATATGGTCAAATCAATGTTCACTCATTGCCTTGCTTGTTCAAAACTTAAAACATTGTTGCATTAAAATGGGAATTCTGTGGGGAATTACTTATTTTCCCCATCTCTCCCACCTTTGCGCAGATTTAAATTGATCAAACAATTAAGATTACAATATTTTACTACAGTATTATGTTCTTAAGAGTGATAACCCCACCAAACTGTCTGGTATTATTATAAAATACTTTCTAATCCTTCCCTATACCTCCAGTTTGGTGCAGTGTAAAAGCCTACCCCTTTGATCATATTATCCCATGCAGGGAAATAAGTTAGAATAGTTTCTGTACTTCTCTCTACCTTCATGCTCTCTCTAAACATATGCTGTCCCTGCTGGCGTTATGTCATCTGACCCTTCATTTCTCTAATCCAAATGTTCAATAAACCAGTCACGTTAACATTTTCACTGGCTTCTCACACACACAGACACGCTACCTTACTATAGTCTTCTAAAGCAACTCAACTAGGCTACTTTTTTGAGTTTTTGCTAACCATGACCATCAAGTGAGACACAACCTTCTTTAACTGCATGCATTTCATTTCAGAATGAAGCAGCATTTATTTCAGGTGAAAAAAGATGGTAATGGCACCACTGATCAGCAATAATGTCAAATAGCCTATAGCTCACTTGTATAAATACCCAAACAGTTTCAGCTTTTTAATAAATATTAAGGAATCACTTGCTATTAAAAGCTGCAAACGAGCCTATTGGACATTTCATGGACTGAGAAATGTATCATATTAACTTTATTAATGAAATATCATCTATAGGCCTAATGGATGAAATTAAACTTGTTTGCTATTAATTGGATTTTGGGCAATTTTAGTAATTATTATGCATTATGAGATAATTAAGGCATGGTTATACAGGTAGTGACTTGCTTCTAATCTTATTTTTTCCTTTTCTCAAATCTGAATGTAACCCGTTGATAAAACAAAACCTAAACGTTTTTGTATTAAAAGTGTTTTTCCATGAAAACGAAATGTTTTGATAAATTAGTATGTTTAAATCTAACCGTTGGGTTTGTTATCACAATAAAACCAAACAAAAATGAATCCATCCATAATCTTGACCGCTTATCTATTAGGGTTGCTGTGGCAACCGGGTAATCAATACAGCTCCAGGTATGCCTATCTAATCATATGTTTTGTATGTATACACACGTTATTTTCAGATATGAGAAAAGGAAAAATATAATGATCTCATTATGCTAATTACTCAAATTGCCCAAAAGTAAACTTTTAGCAATCAATCTTAATCTCATCTCATAAGCCTATAGGTGACATTCGCTTGACATTCTGGAAGCCAGATCTGTTAATATACCTGCAATTTCTACATTTGAATGTATAGCTTATAAACTCACTGGCTCCCAACCTCTGATTGTTGTAACTATTTATAGACCTCCCAAACCATCTGACAGGTTTTTAGAATTGTCCTCACTATTTGCTCTAATTAGTGCTATGTCGCCCATTGTACTGTTTGTAGGTGATTTTAATATTCATGTTGACAGAACAGCTAGATGCTCATTTGCTGCTGATTTTATGTTGTTACTCGACGACCATGATTTCATCCAAAATGTTACTTTCACCACTCACAACAAAGGTCACATCACTGATCAAGTCTGCTACACTGGTGTTTCTCCTGTCAATGTCACTGAGGGACACCTCTGACCACAAACCAGTCATGTTTGAAATATCTGCCCCCCTTCTAAAAGCAATGACATAACCGCTCCATCACATTTAGAAATACATAAAACTAAATTAATCCTACTGAACTCATAAGCGTGATTGACACACGTACCCCTGTGCCACTTCTCTGTTCCCCCTGGAACTCACCACTCAGTACAATGACTGCCTTTCCTCCTCTCTGGATACCCTTGCTCCCTTCAAAACCCGCTCAGTCTCCTTCACCCACACTTCCCCCGGTACATCCGAGCTACGGCAGCTGAAGGCTGCTGGACAGCGTCTTGAGCGTCTTTACAAGAGGACTCTCAAAATACGAAACTGCCATCACCAATGATCTACTCCGTGCAGCTGACTCCATCCTTATCTTTCTTGACCTGACTGCAGCCTTCAACACTTTATCCCACCCACTCCTCCTGGAACGTCTGGCTGGTATTGGTATTGCAGGAGTTGCTCTTTCCTGGTTCGCCTCCTATCTCTCAGACCGCCAACAATTTGTCCAACTAAAATCCCACAGATCAAGACATGAGGCAGTCTCACTGGGTGTCCCCCAAAGCTCGGTGCCATGTCCTCTGCTATTTACTATATACCTCCTACCCTTGGGCACAATCATGAGACACCACAACATTGACTTTCACTGCTACATGGACAACACCCAGCTCTACATCTCAACCAACAACTGCAAAAAGTCTTGGCATCACCTATGATAACTCCCTTTCATTCAATTCACACATTAAACTAACCACCCGAGCCTCCTTCTTCCACCTCCACAACATATCTAGACTCCATCCTTCACTCTCATATCAAGCACCGAAGCCCTCATTCACACCTTTGTCACTTCACGTCTGGATTACTGCAAGTCTCTTCTCTCTGGCATATCAACCAAACTCATCAATAGACTCCAATTAGTACAGAACTCTGCTGCCAGAATCCTCACAAACCCAAGGTCAACGGATCACATCACTCCTATTTGGATTCAGCTACATTGGCTTCCTGTAAAGTTCCTATAAACTTCAAGATTCTCCTCCTTACATACAAGGCCCTCCACAATCTGGCTCCCTCCCATCTCTCTGTCCTTCTCCTGCATAGACTCCATTTCGATCTCTTCGCTCCTCCTCTACAAGACTTCTCGTCACCCCCAAATTCCACCTCTCCACCATGGGGGCTCGGGCCTTCAAATGCTCTGCCCCCAGAGCCCAGACTCTGGAACGCACCTCCACTGCACATTTGACATTCCATCACAGTCCACTCTCACATTAATGTTATTTTTTATTTTGTTTATTTTTTACATATTTCTCAGATCAAATGTGTATTACTATGTGTATATTTCTGCCTCCTATTTTATTGTATTTTGTTTATTTTCTTTATATTTCTCAGATCAAATGTGTAGCCAACTGTTTTATATATTTGTAATGTAAGACGTCCTTGGGTTTTTAGAAAGGCGTCCCAAATAAAATGTATTATTATCATCATCATCATCATAAAAGGATATAACATTGTTGGGTTATAGGCCATATGGATTTCTAGTATACTTATGTAGTTCAAGAACGTTGCAAAGTTAACATTTTCGAGGGAACATCGTTCAGAAAAATGGTTCAATGAACACAGCATAAGTTCAGCCCACTGAACCATATACCTAAAATAGAGGCACCGGCACGCAGCAGAGCACGCAGCACCCAGAGCATGCCTAACCTGACATGACCTGACCTGGCAGATGGATTGTAGTCACAACTCCATCTGGGAAGCCGTACGTTTAAACTGTAAAGCGCAGCTACTTTCAAAGAAATACTGCAAACAAATACTGCAATTGATTGGATGAACCATCTGGTCTTTATCGCTGTCGGTAAACCTAAACCACGCCGGTGTCAGTGGTGGTTTAAAAGACGCTGATTTGAAAGTTCAGTTGCTACTCCTCTGAGTCTGGACACATTCAACAGGTTTCCGAAGCTTTCCCATGAGCTTTCCAGACTGATTCTCATTGCGAAATTAAACTGAAGCTCGATGTTAGAGCGTGCCAGAGCCACGGAAACAAGGCTTGCGTCGTGTATTACGTAGACTTGGGAACGTAAGAAACGTAATCGTCACGCCAATCACAGGCAGAGTACGGCGGCTGCTGCTGGCTCCACCCAGCAGCGCTCAAATAACTTTCTGATGAAGTGATGCAGCATTCTATTTGTGAATATAGGCTTAGGCCGTATAGCCTATATACAGGCACAGCTGGTCTCTACAACTATTTGAAACCACCTTTATCTTATCATCATCATCTATCTCTCCATGCTGGCAAAAAGGAATGCTGAGGCATAAAAATAATTCAGAAGAAAAATTATATCCTGATAGTTTTTCTTATATTTCCGCACAGTGCACATATTGGGATAGCCTACCCATAGTTGGGCTATATTAGCCTACATGGGGGTGGAGACCTCCTACACTGCGGACAATTATCATTTTCGCCAGTAGGGGAACAAGCTCACTCATCAAATTCCCGAAGCAAAATCTGGAAACTGTCAGCAGCCAGCCAGCAGAGAATCACTGTAGGCTACATTTTCCCCCAACTTCCGCGGCATCAGGTTTCATCTCATCTCAGCAGAGTTAAAGAAAAAACGTTATGACGTAAATTAACTCCGTGTTTTCATTAGGCTACATTATGAGAATCTGCGACAGGATAAAGACGAACGAGGCTGTGGAATTACGTCTTCTGTTCTGAGGTAGAAAATGCCTGCGAACTCTTCGCCACAATAGACATCACTTTTGGTGCGGGTGAATTGCACAATTGTTTGCTTAACTTTTACAATATGTAGTTGTAGACGAATTCACACACATTTTCGGTCAGTATAGCTTACAGTAGGCCACCATCAAAGCCTTTCCGTTTCGGTTACCCACAAAGTTGACTATTGTTGTTAAGGCGTGTTGAACAATAGGATTAAGTTGAACTCAGTGATAATCTTTTCGTCTTATTGTTGGCTAGATGTCTGGCTCAGCAGGGCCAGTCACTGTAGATTGATAGGAGTGGGACACAGTCTAATCCATCATTACATTCATTCCGTATTTCAATATGTCCTCATTTCTCGCTCCCAAATAAACATATTTCAGGCTACTTCATGTCCGCCCGTGTCTCAGCCATGAGTGTTCTCCCTCCTGTTCGAAAGGACCGTGTCATCGTGCAGCTTCCCCAGGTAGGCTCATAGGAGACGCAAGGGAGCCATTTGCCAAGTAGCCTAGCCTACATACCGCGATACTCATCACCAGTGTTGGGCAGTAACTAGTTTGGTTATAGTAACTAGTTACTAGTAAACACATTACTTTTCCAGTAACTAGTAGTGTAACTAATTACTTTTTTCCAAAGATTAATGATTACAATTACTAATCAAAGTAATGCTGCATTAATGCTTACAATAATTATATTTCTGGTCCTAGCAAACAGAGTATGCTAATTGAACCAACCTGTCCAACCATCTGGTTTGAGAGGCTGCAATGTTTTCACTGTGGCTGATTGTTGACTCCTAATGTTCATTATTGTTCCAATGAAGAGGATTACGTTCTAAAATGAGCTGGCTATATCATTTTTCAGAAGGGCAGAGGCAGGGTAGTGATTGTGAAAGTAAAATAGCAATACCCAGTAATAAGTAAAGTAATGTCATTACTTTTTTAAAGAGTAGTAAGTAAATAGTAACTTATTACTATTACTGAGTAACCTGCTCGACACTGCTCATCACACATACTATAAATTGCGCTCCTGGCATGTTCCTCTAGTGTTTCAGTAAAGAAGCAGCCCTTCACACCAAGCAAGAGTTAAACACCAAAGTAAAAACCGCTTGCCAGGAGAAACGTACTGGCACTGTGGGGTGAGTAGAGGGTCCCAAAAAGCCACACCCATAAAGCCTACCCTTACAGCAATACTGGATAGTTTATTCCTGCACTGCTTCTTTCTCTGTGTAGCTTTAAAATCTCCAAGGTCATTGTTGTGGGTGACCTGGCTGTGGGAAAAACCTGTTTGATTAATAGGTAAGCAAAATGTAAGCCATATAACTGAATATTGCATAATGGGAGTCAGAAATAAGTTATTATATAACTCTATAATGTAAGTTTGATAAACTTGTATGTTATTGATTGTAGTCTGTATGACCAATTGATAGTTCTAACTAAATGTTTCTCCTTGTTGTTTTACTTTAGATTTTGCAAAGATGCTTTTGATAAAAACTACAAAGCCACTATTGGTGTTGACTTTGAGATGGAGCGATTTGAGGTGCTAGGAGTGCCTTTCAGCCTACAGCTGTAAGTCACCATAGCATGTTTGGTGCTACACTATACACTTCCATTTCACACCTGTGTGACTGACTCAGTCTAGTCCATATTTAAATGTGTACCTGTTTTACAGATGGGACACTGCGGGTCAAGAGAGGTTTAAATGCATTGCCTCTACATACTACAGAGGAGCCCAGAGTATGTTAATAGCATTAGCACAAAGCATTTATTGTATTAATTACATTGCACTGAAATTGTTTTGTCAATATTATAATAATTATATATTGTAGCTAAATTAAGGATTAGATCAGTTGAACTTTGTATAACATGTAATTGAATGGCCTCTTTTTCTGCAGCTGTCATTATTGTGTTTGATGTAAATGACGTGGCCTCTTTGGGACATGCAAGGTAATGCTTTCATCATTCGAAAAGTTTCTGTATTGTTTAATTCTCTTATTTTTAATTTCTACAATTACGTTCACAGGCAGTGGCTTGAGGATGCTATGAAAGAGAATGATCCAACTAGTGTGCAACTTTTTCTCATTGGCACAAAGAAAGACTTAAGTGTAAGTGTTGATGCTATTCTATACTGTATTGTTGTTGCTTAAATTGTCCAGTAGTAAGATGCAGTATGCTATATTTATACCTGATTTAAAGCTAGACAAATTACTTTTACAAAGTATGTTTTACAATCATGTTACTTTTTGTAATTTAGCATATACTTTTATCCAAAATTATTTACAATGGGTACATTTGTAGATTCAGACAGATTTGATTGATTGCATAGTCTATTAAGATTTTCAGTTGGGTATTGATGAGTAATTTCCTTAGCTAATATTGACATATACACTGTATATATCAATATACAATTAGTTATATAAGGTGCAACTTTACACTTGTGCTGTTTCCCCTCAGTAAAACATTAAACTGCACATACAACGTGTAGTATAAATAGTATACTGTCTAATGTCTTTTATATTGCACAGTATTTCATATGTAATCTGATTTAATTTCCAGTCACCTGCACAGTATTCTCAGATTGAAAAGGATGCCATCAAACTAGCGCAAGAAATAAGGGCTGAGTATTGGGCTGTGTCATCAATGACAGGTAAGGGAATGTGTGTTTTTTTTAAATTGTATTCAATGTGGTTCAGGCTGTTCTTGCATCTAGGTGTGATATATGACTGCATTAAAGGGACAGGGCTTTTGTATTCACAATAATCCCTGTGTATATCATGTTGGTCAGGCTCACACTGATTCCTCTCAACTGTGACCTTATGTACTTTAAATGACTGAGCAGTGTAGCGGTGACACACGTAACATGTACATTAACAGCACAGCAGTGGGCATACTGCAGTCAAGCCATTGGCCCATGCGCAGAACACTGGTCTCAAAGTGACATTTAGTATTGAGGCCATTAGGAACTTTGTTTGATGATCAAATTATGTATATATTGACATGATAGTTGACATGTGACGAGAGGCTGTAACAATTCTGATAGAATATTGGTTGCTGACAATTGCTGGACCTGTCGACTATTGACAAATATACTATATGTAAGTCACTTTGGATAAAACGTAAAGCATTCACCAAATGCTGTAAATGTGATAAGTGAGAAATGCAGCTAAAAAAATAAAAAAAAATCTCTTAAAGTACATTTGGTGGGTTGCCAAAATAAACATCCATCCATTGTCAACGCTAATCTGTGGTCAGGTATTGAGGGCAGTAGCTCAAGCAGAGGACCCCAAAACCTCCATTTCCCGGGTCTCACACACACACAAAATAATATGTTTGAAATGGTTTTATTTATATTATACTTCTTACACACACACATTGAATGTATAATTTTGCTAGATTTGTACTTCTAATAACCAGTGACACTGATTCTCTCCCCCCTCCCCCTTCCCGAACTGATGAAGGGGAAAATGTAAAAGATTTCTTCTTCCGTGTTGCATCATTGGCATTCGAGGCCAACGTTCTTGCTGAATTGGAGAAAAGTGGCTCAAGGCAAATTGGAGACATTGTTCGTGAGTACCTACACACAGTATTTACCAAATGCCTAGAACAGATTTTATACAGTTTATCTGCAAGATTTGCTTTTGTTTCAGGAATTACCAGCCAGTCATATAATCAACATGCTACATCAAAGAAGAAACAGCCCAACTGTTGTTAGTAAGGATGGATGTGTGACTTATAGTCAAAAGGTACGATATATCAAGATTGAATGAATGGAATTTCACAACATGGATTTAGATGCTGCCACAGACACTTTGAATTCAGTTTTTCTTGGCATGTATTTTCCTGGGTGCAAAGATGAGGATTCCTGTGGTTTCTTATTGTCTTTGAGTTGTGCAACAGCCCTTACCATAAATGATAAGATACAAAATGACTCTACTGGTACTACAAACATGAATCATTTTCATTATTTCAGTATTCGCTGGATGTAGGCAATGTTATTGTTTGAGGGAAGTGTTTATATAACTTCTAGATGGAACTGTAAACAGTATTTAATTGATTTAATAGTCTGTTTCCAAAGAATGATATAACATGTATGCACTAGATTACATTATATACAGTGCTGATAGCAGTAATAAACCATTTTATTTTGTCAGTTATTTAAAATTTTTATTGGATCATTTACAATTTTCAGTTCATACATACATGACATCAGTGAGTCAATTGGCATGACATATAGCCTAAATGACGCAAACATTTAGTACAAATGACTGATTTAGATAAAATGTATACATGTCTTACGAAGCAATATTTAAAGTTTTACAATAAAGGTTTTTCAATTTCTGACTTAAAACATAGAAAATAATTTTTTTCACTTTAGCATATTAATATCATTTTTTTAAAACACTGTAGACACTATAAATTATTAATCAATTGTCATTATCTTGATGCTCTGCTTAACTGTTTAATATTTTGAAGCACTCAAGATACTGATGGTCAATCTGCTTCTGAAGTTCTTCTGGGATGCAGTGAGAGAATTTATAATTTGACTTAATCCATGTCCCCCCGTCAGTGTTTTCAATGGCCACGGCTGCTACGCCTGAAGTTAAAAGTAGATTTTTTCCCTTTAGGTTTAAAAGTGTAGGCCTATGTCTGGTTAGAGGTGGAGTCAGCAATTGGAAGATAAGTGTGTCAAATTCAGCAAATATCTTTTCACAATCCGCTAGCACTCTAAATTGTGTACGTGCTGGAAAAAAAAACAACACTGGACCACATACTATCCAAGCCTTTGCAATGTGTGTCCAATGTGGGGGCTGAGCTTCTGAGGGAACCCCCTAAGGCATTGATGGGACAGGTGTTTTTGTTTGTTAGGTCAAATATCCACAATCCTTCTCCAGCATTGCTGAAACAATCACTAATTAATGACACCCATTGTTTTAACAAAAACCCTACTGACCTACAACTGTGGCTCCCAGCTTCTCCACTAGTTTGATTGCAGCTTTCATAGTGCCTCCAGTCTCAATCCACTGGTCCACTATTAGAACACGCATGCCTACAGTACAGAACACAAATATGCATGTTTCAGAGTTCCCACTGGTCATGGAATATTAAAAGATATATTCCATGGAAAGTCAGAATATTATCTTTTTAGCCAATTAATGAAATATTATTAGCCAATTGTGTTTGCAGCATGTTCACATTTCAGTTGACATCAAAATGTTACTGGACGTGGTTATTGCGAGATGTCTCAATCTATTGGTCTGAATGTTTACACGAGTAGTACCTATGTGAAATAACCGTATACATTTTCAGTTTGCTTATCATTACCATAATGCTGCCAGTCCCATTAACAGAGAAGTTTTGCTGGCCTGTTTTTCCATTATAATATAGATGATGGAAATTCAGATTTTTTGTCTGGGAAAGGCAGGGAATTTTACATCGTTGAGTTGAACATCTGCCTTTACATTGGCTTCAATATTATTATCATCATCTTCCACTACAGCACACACCATAAATTATTGCAACTTTTCTGAAGTTGTCTTGTCGTGAAATAAATTGTGTAGTACATTCTTCCAACCACCAGTAGGTGGTAGTCTGTCACAGGAAACCATAGGGAGTAACAATTATGCAAGCTTCAGATATTGTTCAAGGAAATGGTGTGTTTAAAGAATATACAATAAAGAAATGTATAACCTGGTTTAAGAACATCCAGACGCACTTCCATGGTCTTCTTTTTGCCTGAGTAGTCAGTATATTGTTGGCTTGCAGTTTTAACACAAAGGTGTCCTGCTTTACGGATAGCCAGAAAGCCCTTTCCGAGGGTGGTGGCAATAGATGCCCCTACAGTAAATTAAATTAAATTAACTAGCCCAGAATAGAACAAATTGATGCTTACAAACATAATATATTGCATAGGACAAACACTGTATCTTAATAGTGCAACGTCTTGATAGCAAAGCCAACCCCTCTGCATGATCCAAATATAATTCCATTTATAGTATCCAACTAGTGGGTTGTGTTTCCTGCTCTGTAAAGAAGAGCAAACACACCCCATATACTGTATCTGACAACATTACATAATATTTCTTAGTTTACTTGTTTTTACCAAGAATGAAGCCCATTGCATCTATGCCAGCTACCAGGTCAATGATGTCGTTCTGGAATGGACTGAGGAGGTCTTTCACACAGTCTGATAAAGCCTGGATTGTGTACCAAAGTGTTATGGTTAAAATGTCACCGTAAAATTATGATTTCATAACATCAAGAACAAAAAGTAAATAGTCTTGGCATTATGTACCATTTAATCTACTGGCCAGTAGTAGTACAGGTAACTGTAACACAGTATTGGTATGTGGATATCTCGCATTGTACCTGGGAGTTGCAGTAAAGTCTTGATGGGTCCAGCCAGGCAAACTCTTGTCCTTTTGTGTTGGGTGCCATTAGAGAAATATACCATCCTTTGTCCCTGGTGGTTGGAATACCCTGTGTGTCCATTCTCAAGTAAACAGTTCTCTGCACAATGACTGAGAGGAGTTGGGGTCTAGGCTGTGAATGAGTGAGCCATCAACATATCAGGTTCCAGGAGGGTGTGTTTCAGTCTAAGTCTTTCTTTATATGAGAAGATTTTAGTTTAGTCAGTTTTTTATCTAGGGAAATGCATCTGTATGAGGAGAGACTGCATGGCTGATTGGATACAGGTGATGATCATTGTAGTTAGGGACAGGGCCATTAGTGTACCAAACTATTTATAAATGTGTTAAAAGAGTTGTGCAACTGTATCTCAATCTGTGTGCCTAATCAGATTTGTAAATGTGTAGAATAATCTGTCGAACTGAGATTTGTGAATGTGTACAGTAATCTGCAAATGTGTAATCATATTTGTAAATGTATAAATACATTTACATCTGTATTTAGATTTGTAAGCGTACTGAGATTTGTAGACATCTGTAAATGTGTACATTTATCTGAAAGTGCATATGTATAAATGCGTATAGATATCAGTACATTTTTAAAAAAATCTGTTAATGTGTACAAATATTTGTAAATGTATAGAGATTATGGCTAAATTAATTTGGGAAAATTAATTGCGATTATTCTGACAAATATTGGGATTGCGATTTCATTTTCAATGAAGTTGAGCTTTATTTCAATATTCAATGCATAATAGACCTAAAATGTGATGGTAGAGCATTATTACAGGAGCTAATGACACCAAAGTTTAATTACTCTACAATTCTTCTAAATCGTAGCCTTTGCAGTTTGAAAATTTTGTTTTATAATATTGCGGTTATATCACAAATGCAATTAATCGTTCAGCCCTAATAGAGATACAGTATCAGTAAATGCGTACACACATCTGTAAATGTGTAGACATATCTGTAAATGCGTAGTATGTACAGTATGTATGTCTTTGTACAAGTGACTTACTACTACTACTACTACTACACTTTTGCCATGACAGATCTGCAAATGTGTGGATTGAGAACTCTCAACAACTTTACACGCATGTGTAAGTTATTGTTCTACAATAGTGGCCCCATAGTTAGTAACCTATTTGGGAGAGGACGTGAGAAAAGGGGTTTTGGTCAGGGCAAAGAGACCAGAGGAGGGGGGACACAATGGCAGAAAGAGATGGAAGCGAGGTGGAGAGGGAGAAATAGGTCTGTGTGGTGTGTAGTCTGTCCTGGTCGGTGTCATTGTTTGTCTTAATGCCAGGTCGGTATAGCAACCGTCCCGCTGAACCCAGTGTTGTGCGATGTGGCTGGAGTCAGTCCAGCTCTTTGAACGACTGGGGGATGAACCAGTCAGGACGGGACTCCGTAACAACACAGTCATGTCAACCTGTTGTCCAGGGGCGGCACCAGAATATATTCAGTGGAGGGGCACAGGAGGGGCAAGAAGAAAACAGGGGGTTACTTAAATGCTGTAAATCTTTTTAAACTGATCATTCAATTAAAATAGGGGGGGCACATGCGATTTCTGGGGGGGGACATGCCACTCCATGCCCCCCCATTGGCTCTGCCTCTGATCCCTAGCCATATGGAAAGGTTGAAGGTCGGGAATTCGGATAGGGCCTTTCAAGATGCGGTGGAACATATCTCGGAACTCGAAAGTTTCGACTTCCGACATGGAAAAATAATACAAATTAATGAATATTAAAATGTTTAATATTTTGTATTTGTAAAACAAATCAAAATGCAATTTGAATGTCAGGTATATTAATTGATACAATTTGATGTGTAAAGCATTATTTTTCCATGTCGGAAGGCCGATGTATGCTCGAACACATCATTATTTAGGAATTTCCTACTCGAAATTACGACTTGAGATGTCGTTAATGTAATATTTCCAAGTCGCAAACTCATATTTACCATAATTCCAAATGACGTGAAGGCAGCATTAGACTGTGGGTTAATATCAGCTATTGCAAGCTAATTGTAGCCAAGTTTTTTATTAAATTCACCAAATGTCTCATCGAATTTCACTAGCTTGCCGTGCTCTGTGTGTGCTGAAATGTGCGTGCTGAAATAACACTAGAGCAGGCAGTAGCCTACCACGTAGCCTGGTGTAAGATAATAGTCTTATTCACTTTGTGAATTATGGTATTGTGAATATAATATCAGTTAAATTAATTGAGCTGAAAGCATATACTGTATGGACAAACCCTCTGTAAATGGACTGCGTTTTATGGACTGTGTCGTTACCCATAGCTTTTCTCAAGAACGTATTTGAACATTGCGCTATCAATGAATAATATTTATGCTATATCTCTTTGTAACACAAGGAAGCAGGTAAAACGTGCTATCCTAAATAAGTATAATATAATTTGATGCCATTTATGGATTATCTGGCCTTTATTTAAAAAAAAAAAAAAGCTTTGTATTTCCTATTATGTTTGTTGTATATTTTCTTGCTTAATAAAATGTTTTTAAATAATAATATTAATTTGAACACCACGCTGTGCTGGCTCTGGCCGTCGCCATCTTTAACTCACCCAACTATGCTCCCTATTCAATATACTGGGGAAAATGCATGGCCAAGATATTTTAACTGATATTTTAACTGATGAGTTCCCCCCTCCCCGTACATTTGGCATGAACGGGGACACTAACGACAATTGTCGAGCAATACTAGACTAGCCTGGCGTATCAGACCTAAAATTTACTTTGTGAATAGTCTGGCAAAACTCCATTCGGAAGTGTTCACAGTCGTTTATCCTCCTACTGGGCGTATCTGGCTCATTTTAAAACTATTGGACAGCGAGGAACCAGGCAGCCTATAAGGACTTTGACTGAACCAATCAGCGATTCTGCGTTGCTACAACTGTTTTAATTGCCTCATTTAGCTCTACCATAATCGTTTGACTTTAATTTCATCTAACTAACCCACCCTGATTTGACTGCCAGCAGGGTGGCTCTGCCAACATTAATATAAACAGGCTTTCCAGACTGTAATCTCAGCAAAAATAAATTGATCTGACAGCATTTGGCTGTATTGCTATTTATTCAGGCAGAGCCAGGTTATAGACAGCCCCCTGGCTCCATATTTAGAATATTTAGTCTATAGCCATGAACACTGTACATTGGGCTTTTGTAGGCATGCCTATACCAATTACAATAGGCTAGTGTATTTTAGTACATTGCACTGCGGCAATGTGCTTATGGACATGTTTGTTGCAGAGGCCGATGTTATAATCATGTAGCCTAGCTATGGATATGTGCTTCTCCTCTGTGCTCAGCGTTGCTTTATCTCTTGTTTTTGGTACTGGCACTGGCCAAGGCCATGTTACCGTGGGAATTACAACCGTGACTTAACTAACAGGACAGGGCCTGAGAGAAGTAGAGGACTATATTTCAGTAGATGATGGTTAACACATCACTTTGTATGAATATTGAAACCATCTGAAAGAGACATGTATTAATATAATGTACGACCTCCATAGTATATGAATATACAGTAGCCTATTATAGTGTAATCTTTTCTTAATTATTATTTTTTTGTGTGTGTGTGTACCGGGTTCTGTACATTTTCAAATGAAAACATTGAATGTCGTTAATATTTGTATTTTATGAAGGAATGTTAATAAAGTTAGAAAAAAAAAACGTTTATGAAAAAAAAAAGAAGTAGTAAGGAACTCCCGACAAGGACGTGAATGCGAAATGGTTATGAGCACCGATTTACTGGGTTCTTTACCGCCATCTATTGATACGGAATGAGGATACCCTCTAGCCTTTCAAATATGAGTGTAATGTGACGGTGGCGCCGAACGTGATGACATTTTATTAACTAGTCTACCCAGAGTACAATATAACCAGAAGTTGTTTAAATGTGGACATTAGATACAAATTAGTAAAGGTCAAGAACTTCGGCTATATAATTTTGATTTCAATCATTTTAATCACTGAACATGTTTTTTTTTTGTCGTGTTGTATAATCTCAACATGACAATATTTTTGTAATATTATGTTAGGCACAAGGTGGCAGTGGAGATTATATTCAAAATATTGTAGTCAACCTGTGGTCATACATTACATTTGTAGCCTACCAGTGGTGTTTGCTCTGCCTGGCTTCCCTTACTTTTTAATTACAATTTAAAAAGTGTCTAGGCCTAATTTACTCATGGCAACTGAGCTATTTAATCCTTACAAAGTGTATGCATCTGCACTACATCCATTCCCAAACCCTTTACTAATGTATCCCTATACTCTGTATCCAAATTCTTCAAACACTGCCCATTGACCATTGGATCCTATGGCAGATTCATGTAGCCTATGCTTTGAGTAAATGGCTAAAATCAATGTTGAAAAAATCAACGGTGAAGATTAGGGCTATGAAACAAACTTACATATAATAATGACAGTGCCAGTCAGCTGGTCTCTTACAGTGGAATGACTTATCATCACCAACAAACTATTTGATTATTTTATTTATTTATTGCATTACAGTACTATAAAACAGTACATTGAGAATACTCTAACTATACAACATTGGAATAAGCAGTATTTACAAGAAACACAAAATGTACAACATGGCGTAATCTCCCTTTATAAAAGTACAAGACCCCAGGATAGTCTAATGAACATGAATAAACTAATAAACTTCTTGCGTCAAAGGTATTTAAAACAAATAGAAAACCAGTCCAGAACCACTGACATTGAATGGAGAAAGATAATAATTTATTGTTTTGAGTTGGGTAAACCACTGTCAATATTTGGATCAATTTCAGTTTTAACTTTAAACCATGGTTTAATCTATTGGCATGTAATGACATACTTTCAAATTCCTTCATGTAGTGTTCTGAGAAACCCTATTTTTCTTTTGAATAAAGTTTTTGCTTTCATGAGGACAAAATACCCACGGGGGTTCCATTTGCCATTCTCCTATATTCAATGTCTTAGTAATGACAGTCTGGGGTTTCCAGTGTTTAACAGAGGCAGGAAACATTAGGGCATCTTCAAAACAAGACAAGACAAGTGTCGTGTCAGCTGATGCTGTATTTGTCTCCAGTTATATTGAAAAAAATGGTTGCAAGGAACCCTGCAAGAGCAAGCATTACAAACTATAAACATCTCCTCCACAAGTCCCACTCAAAATCACAGGATGTTCTTTAAGAAGAATATAATCCACTTGTTTTTATCTGTCAGCGACGACAAAGGCAAACAATTATATCTGAGTAGGGAATATGACTTAATGAGATGTTTAAAAACTTGAAATATTTAGATGAATAGTAAGTTCCTATGCATCAACTATACTTAGTAAATTACAGCGATGTGCTTAGTAATAGGTTGTCATGGAAACCGTAGAGAGACACACCGGCACACACAGAGTCCGCACTGCAGCCACTGTCAGTCAATCTATTTACCAATCAGAACACGGGCTGGGAGTCTTCAGGGACATCAGTCATGTGATTTCCTTCCCTGATTTGTTTCCTTGATTTTATTTCACGAAGATAGACATCACTGTGTAGCCGTGTGTGTGTGTGTGTGTGGGAGGGGGGCGGCTAGAGTGGAAGCACAGGTGTACGTCTGTCGCTGGGCTCTAGGGGGCGCTGGTGGAACTGCGCTTTACACACTGTAACCTCACTGCAAGCCAGGGAGATGTCAGCAGGGGGCTCCTCGTCTCCTGTTGAACACAAGACATGATGTGAAACATGGCCTTGAATTGCAGGCTCAATGTACAACAGTATTCATCAACATCTGGAAACCGTATCTAACAAGGAACCGTAAAGCAGCAGGGAGGCGGGGGCCTTCAGCCAACGAGCACTCTTTCCTACCCAGTCCGGAGGAAGACGATTGGCTGTCAGCCAGGGAGGCAGAGTCAGCCTGGTCATGTGCCAGCCCCTCCATGAGGGGAATTGACAGCTCCGAGGACGGAACCGACGAATCGTAGATTCCTGAGTCTCGCGGGGGAGGGACGTCCTGAGTTGGGGGGGCGCTGTCTCCCGGGTGGGTGGGGGGAGTGGGAGAGAGGCTAAGCAGGGAACTCGACCTGCTAGAGGTAACAAGGAGAAGGAGGAGACATATTACAGAGAGGAGAACAAGGAGACGAGAGACAATAAGGATAGGAGACGAGACATAGAGATGAAGGGGATAGGAGATGAGATGAGGGGGATAGAATAGGATGCAAGAGATGATGAGAAGACAAGAAGAGAGGACTGGGCACGAGACGATGACAGCATATACGTTGGACCGGTAATACGTCATCCAGTAGAAACTACTGGATGACGTATTCCTTCCATGGAAAATCTCCATGGAAAACCCTTGTGAGGCATAGACTGCAAAATCCAAACCGGTTTATATTTATAGCGTTAAGAGTATGTCAAATTGTTGCACAAACAGTACATCCAAAAATGCTTCTATGCGATGTGTTTCCTTAAGAAATATTGTGATATAAGGTGGCTTGGTGGCTCCCGAAGGGAATATATAACGGAAACATACCATACTACTACAGCGCACTACTGTTACTGACCATGAGCTGTACCACTCGTGTGGACAGCATTTCGTGTGAGGTAATCCAGCTAGTTTAACTATGTCTGAATTATATGACCATGTAATAAGTAAGCTATAAACAGACTATTTGTTTGGATCGATTCTTTAGCTAACCCGTTAATGCTAATCATAGCTTAGATTTGTCATGATTTCAGGGTTGCAAATATGACCGGAATATGGCATGACCAGAATATGGCAGGAACAATAGACATACATTTAGTTTTTATAGTGTTTTGGCGTAATTTCTAAACGATATATTAGTACCAGTTTTGTTTTCTACTGCTATTTGACGTTGAGGTCTATGGCGAGTGTAATTTCTTATCTCCCAAAAGGGGGCGTGGCCTGTATACCAGTCTAACATATAGGAGACGAAGAGAGGCTGAGAGAGGAGATGAAGAGAATAGGAGACAAGAGACCGGAGACAAGCAGAGCACAGCTGGCACTACCTGGTGGACTTGGAGCCCGTGGGTTGAGTGGGACTGGTCCTGGGGTCTAGACTCGTCCCGGCATGAGGCCTGGGTCCCGGAGCGCAGGCGGGTGCCAGCAGCAGCATGTTTGTCTGGGTCAGCCCCTCCCCCCTCTCCAACGAGCCAGAGTTTACCAGCACCTGGTTCAGCGCCAGGCCGGCCCGGCAGCAGAGCTCCGGGGGAGGAGAGGAGGCGGAGGAGGAAGATGGGGCGTAGGGAGGCGTGTCGGTGGACGAGGAGGGGGCCAGCTGTCTCTCAAACCAGTCTGGACACTGGGAGATGTACTGGTGCATGTTGCAGATGGCCACATAGAGCGAACGCCCGGCGCGGCAGCGGAAGTAGTTCCTACGGGAAGGAGGCTGAGCCTCAGTCAGGCCGCTCTGACCGGAGTGGAGACGGCTGAACAACTGGGGCAACTGGTCCATTAACTTGAACCTGTACAAGAACACATTGCAAATATTGTACAATTGTCTGTATTATTGTAAATATCAGTAGGGAAAAAACTGCTTAGGGTTATGTTATTTAAGCGATGCAATACAGTTTCAGAGAAGGACAGATATAATGTGTTTATGTCAGTTTATCTGATGCACTAAAACATGTCCAGGTTCAAACTTAACATCATAATCACTTTCGTATGGTGGAAGAAAACATATTTGTGTTTAACCTTGGGAATTGTTGGTGAGAACATCTCACCGTGACACACAGCTGTGTCATAGCATAGAAATTTGCCGGAAAACAAAATTGAACCGTGACAAACTAACTATGGGCCGATAACTTTTGCCAATTGATGACATGCAGGGTTGTGAACAGCTGGAATAGTTCCCTATAGGGACTAGCTGTGTGTTTAATAACCTAAAACAACATATTTTTTTTCTTATTCACTTGCTTGAAGAGTTCTGTCTGGTTGCCAATGTACCTCTAAGGATTTTTTATTGGAAAAGGTTTTTCAGAGGTCAAGGCTTGAAGATGATGGGTTCAAGCCAGGTATTGGCAGTCACCTTGGCGCGAGGCTCAGCATAGTAGGAACATCCTTCTCGGAGGAGTAGTCAAAGTAGACGGCCATGTAGCGAGCCAGCTCCTGTGGCCCGCTTCCCTCGCTCTGCTGGGCCAATCGCAGCTTCTCCGCAATCATGGCCACACCCACAATGAAAAGGTCACTGCTCGAGCCACCAGTTGCCGAGCTGCTGCTGTTGCCACGACGGCCGACTGGCGTTTTCCCTCTGCGACATTTCCTCTCAACATAGTACCTTAAAATAAAACAGCACAACGTAAGAACAAGTTTGTAGAGGAGTCCAGACCGGACTAGTCTTAGCCTCTTCTGTCCATCAGCACTACATCACATAAGGTGTGCTGAATGTATGTACCTCTCCTGTCCATCAGCACTACGTCACATAAGGTGTGCTGAATGTATGTACCTCTCCTGTCCATCAGCACTACGTCACATAAGGTGTGCTGAATGTATGTACCTCTTCTGTTCATCAGCACTACGTCAAATAAGGTGTGCTGAATGTACGTACCTCTAATGTCCATCAGCACTACGTCACATAAGGTGTGCTGAATGTACGTACCTCTAATGTCCATCAGCACTACGTCACATAAGGTGTGCTGAATGTACGTACCT